>JAQQAE010000323.1:0-35615 GCA_029823295.1 Pseudamia nigra
TAAAAAAATCAATAATATGAACAGAAATAAACAAAAAAAATCATAAAATTTACAAAAATAATTACAAAATTAACAAAAGATGAATGATATAATAAAAATCAACAAAATAATCAGTAACTTGAACAAAAATAAACAAAAACAACTGACAAAAGATTAAAACAAAATTCTTAACAACAAAAAAAAATGAATGAAATAATAATCAACAAAAGTAAGCAACATAATCAGCATAAGAATAATCCTCAAAAATTATAAAACACTTAAACATATGAACAAAAATGAACAAAAGATTTTTAAAAAACTAGAATAAAATGACCAAAATAGAAAATAAAAAACACCAGTAATTTGTGAAATACTCACTAAAATCAACAAAAGAACCACACAAACAATCAAACCAAACATGGGCACAGACAAATCCTGCTGCAAAGTGGCAGTGTAAAGGTTAAAGCGCCGCCCTCTCGGCTGCTGAAGTGTGTGTGTGTATGTGTGTGTGTGTGTGTGAGCAGTTAATGTTTAACCCTTTTGTCAACAAGTGTCACAACAGCATTCCTGCGAGGCCTCGTCTTGTGACAGAGCGGTTTCGTAACGCCACTGGGACGGCCCACGTGCATTGTTTTTTGGCAAAGAGGAAGGGGATTTTTTTCCTTCTGTCGTGGTGTGGGATGATTTGTTGCCTGACGACTTTCATGTTGCTGCATGTTGTGTGTTAATGAGCAGCGAGTAGTTGGGTTCACTAATGCCAGTTCAAACAGCAAACACAGCACCATGTTTACCCAGAGCCATCCTCACACCGCTTCCTCCCCGGGTAAATGGTTAGCTCAGCAAGATCATGTGAGAACTGGGAAATTATTTTTTTCTCTTTTGCTGTTACATGGGAGATGAACTTTACTCGCTTTGTTCTTAGGCAACAACGATTTATGAGGAAAAAAAATACAAGACAGGAAGGGGGGGAGGAAGAAATTCAGCAAACGACATGAGCGAAGGAGATGCGCAGAAGTAGATCACTGATCAAAAACATTTTGTGTCCTCAGATCTGCTTTGCATGACTTTTTCTGCCTCTGCTGCTTAAAATGTGACAAAAGCTCAGTAACAATGAAACAAAAGCTTGACTGGACGAATGCGCTAAATGAACAAAATGACAAAAATGAACTAAATAATCCCTAAAATAAACAAAATAAGCAACAGAATTAACAAACTAAGCAATAATGTGAACTAAACGAACAAGAGGCTAAAAAATGAACAGCAAAAAACGACAAAAGAATCAACTGAGTGAACTGAAATTATCATATAAAAAATAAAGTGAACAAAAATTAACAATACAATCAACAATAAGACCAAACTGCCATAAAATGAATAAACATGAACAAAAAAAACTTAAAAAAATACAAACATGAACAAAATTATCTAGGAATTTCACATCATTAATAAAATGTACAAAAATAACCTACAAAGTGAACAAGAAAGTGTGTAGAATCAGGGGAGGTGATATTGTCCTTCATGGTAACCCTGGGTGTAGCCAGACTTGTCAGTCAGGGTGAAACCATTTCCTCCTCAAGGCTGTCTGGCTCCACCCTCTCATTGTGTGGCAAAGTTTGTAGGTGAACTTTATCCTTTTTTGTTGAGACAGAGAGCTTTCAAATGATTTGCATAGAGTAAGGTCAGATTACACGTGTGCCTGATGAACAATGTGGATCCCAGCACTGAAAAGGAGGCGGAGAGAAGTAATTATCACCTTTCACACGTTACAACAGTTTGAAAATAGACTCTGACAAACCTGAAAAACCACTCTAATAAACATCCAGCCTTCCACGAACATCACACACTGAAATGCTCCAATCACACAGATAACGTTCAACACACCCAGCTGCATTCGCCCTCTGGACGGGCAGGTTTTCTGCAAACACATGGTGCAAGACGGCTCTATCAGCACTATGCTTGTAGTCGTTACAAATTTGCACAATACAAACACGCGGTTCCATATCACCTTAAACTTATCAGGTTCCTTCAAGGGCACTGAACTTTCCCACCAAACTCCCTCTGCTGTGTCCTTTGTATCCCTCCGGGATTTGACGATTGCGTCAACCTCTGCAATTTATCTTCCCACAGAATTACTGTACCAGTTCCTCTGAGTTATGTTGTAACCATGACTAAAATCATCCACCATGTGTGTGTTACTAATACTGAGTGTATGACAACATCTATCACAACAACGTTTGTTGCAAAACTCATTTGTCATAGATAAAATGTACAGTGTGAGGTAATGTGATATTTCTAAATATGGACTACAAATGTTTTCCTTTCAGTGAAAGCAGGGCTCTCATGTAGTCTACAGATATTTAATATTTACATAAGTGCCGAGTGCAGGCTCAAGGTGTGCGAATTTTGGAAAAATAGCATGGTAGGAAAGAGAAGGAAATATCTTGCATTGCTCCGTTAAAAAACTAAAATTTCCCAGTAGCATTTCTACAGTTTACAAAAAGATTACATCGACTTTGGTAAAGCCACAGTAAAATCAGGAATATAAAGGGTACATGCTGATTGAAGCTAATGTTTCGATCTTTCATAGTGATGGTACAAAGTAATATTTGCTAGCAAGCAAGAAAAGATAGTAATACAGTGGAACCTTGGACAACGACCGCTTCTGACAATGGAAAATACGGATACCGAGGAAAAAAACTACAAAAAATTTGACTCTGACAACAAAATTTCTGATAACGAGTAGTCACTTCTGGGTCTTGGCGAAGCTAACAGCTAACAGCTGTTAGCCGCTAGCCTGTGCTATGGAGAGGCTACTGTTGCTTTGGATCAAAGAGAAGGAAATCGCTGGTGATGGTGGTACCATCATTGATGCCATCAGCCTGCGGCGTGCTGGCTCCCGGGCCGTGATACGCCCGCTGTCGGCTTCCGGGCCGCGGCGTGTCCGCTGTCGGCTCCCTGGCAGCGGCGTGTCCGCTGTCGGCTCCCTGGCAGCGGCGTGTCCGCTGTTGGCTCCCGGGTCGCGGCTTGTCCGCTGCCGGCCCGGGGCGTGGTGGAGTTGTTTACAGTTATGGACGTGTGCAGTGTCCACGGACACACTACCAAGTCATAAGCCAAGGTCAGAATACATTTAAATAATTTTTAGAACTAATTTCATGCATTCTGTTTCAGGTAATTAACATACTGTAACTTCCTTTTCAAATAATAATAATGAATAAATGTGCAGGTGGGGGTTTGTAATACATACTTTATATGGGAGTTTCGGATAACGATTGATTCGGATACAGACTGTGACGCTGGAACGGATTCATGTCGTTATCCGAGGCACCACTGTACCTAGAGCGCTAATAGTAGTTACCAAGATAGCATTAGCTATGGCACCAACAGATGCTGACATTAGCTAGCAGGTTCAGCTAACAATAGAGCGCTAACGGAAGCCAACCTTAGTGAGCGAGTTTGGCTCACAGCAGCAAGCTACAAGCAGCTAACATTAGCTGGCAAGTTTAGCTAAAAATAGCAAGCTAACAGCAGCTAGCTTTAACT
Organism: Pseudamia nigra; assembly: GCA_029823295.1. Classification (NCBI taxonomy): domain Eukaryota; kingdom Metazoa; phylum Chordata; class Actinopteri; order Kurtiformes; family Apogonidae; genus Pseudamia; species Pseudamia nigra. The sequence continues at coordinate 3,517 of JAQQAE010000323.1, forward strand.
AGAAAACTAGAATGCCTTAGAATTCTGTTAGAATTCCTAATATTTCTGACAGAAACAAGATCACAGAAATAAGTGGATCACGGATTTACAGAGTGCAGATGTTAGCTTAGAAATGGACTTAGACTAATATTAACAATAGTTTTTACAAATAGAATGCAACACAAAATAATATGGGTATATACGGTACAAATGTTACATCTTGAACTTTTAACCTTTTGAGAAGATGTCAGATCTCAAATTTTTCAGCTAGTCATTTACAGCGTCTTTCCTTTCTAATGCAACAAAAGGAACGAAAGCTTTTCTCTTACAAGAGATTATTAGTAACATTTTTTGGTGTCGTCATTTGTTTTTCACTCCAAATTACATACACGTACGTCTTCACATACACATGGTTGTACTTGTCTGTCCATCTCTATTTTCTATTTCAGCTCTTCACACTAAGCTGTTTTCTGGGACAGAGCTTTGAAGTGGATGAGGGAGGCCAGGCAGTCTATGCCCAGATGCCCAGACTGTGTGGTTAGAAGAGGGCTTTATCACACAGACAAGGGACAGCACTCCTGTCCTGTCCTCCCATCTGACAACCAATGCTCCCCAGCTGTTGAGGGGCTAGGTCTGCAAAACCACAGGTGGATAATGAATGCCACACTATCGTGACAACTTGCACTTTTATGGAAAGGGGAAGAAGGACAGAGAGAGCATGGAAGCTCCCAGTGGATGATGATACATCCTCCATAAACCAAACAATCAAAGAGAGGGCAGTGAAGCATCTGTGGAATCTGTGACAGAAACCTCAGCAGATTTATGACCAAAACCAAAACAGGCCAGTTTCCAAGTAAATGATTGTGGAAAAACTAAAATATTCACTTTCCAAAAGCGACCACAGCATCTGTAAACTTTCATTATCCTGCTCTGCATAAGACATCTGCTATCTCTTAGCAGTTTCCACCAAAATTATCTGATTTGAGGTTTTCTACTGTAATTAGGTCACTGTTTGCTATTATTGTGCTTCTCACTTCTATACATGACAGAATTCTCTCTTTATATACTTTCAAGTAAACATTACTAGAAAAGGAGAAGCTTTGATGTATCTCCAACAACAAACCTGAAACATGCTCCAAATAAAGAACTTATAAATATTCATGTTCACACACATTTTCTATGTTTTATTTATGACGGTTTTATGCAACCCCTTGCCTGAAAAAAAAAAAAACAAATAAATGCAAATGAGTAAATACAAATCACTTGACTGTTTCACCTAATGATAAAAAAGGACAGCGGGAGTGTGAAAATGGAGCCTGCACTTGATAATAGAAAATGGTGTGAATATATGACACCCACTGCACCTGCAAACAGAGCTGAGTGCAGTGTTAACTGCAGCGCCGGGGATGTCACAGTCCATTTTCTTTCCACACATCTCGGAAATAGGCACTAGCTTCTGTAATAAATAAGCCTACTTCGGGAAAGTTTTATTTTGGCTCCAAGGGAAGAGTTACATAATACCTGACATATTCCTCATTCTTTCTGGTTTGACTGGTAAAGTAGAAGAAAATTTAACCTTTGTCATATACGGCTGCTGAGAATAAGTGAATATAAGCATGCTGTTCCAGCAGGATGCTGTATTAGGTAATTTAATCCTGCAGATTGGGAGCTATTGTGAAGTCTTTAAAACTAAGTTTAAAACTGGCTTTTTATGTTACTTTCATCATAGACCACTAAAATAAAATCAAGTCATAAAATCGGAAACAGAGCATCTTTTATATTTGTCATTTATTTCTTCATTTATGTTGTTTTCAAAAACTAAAGTTACCAGTAAAGTAAGCACTAAATCGTGATTTTTTTTTTTGTATTCTACAAAGAATTGAATTTGGTTTATAAAAATAAGCTTTTTAATGGTAAAAAAGCTTCAGACATTTATTGTGATAACAGTTTTGACCACATCACACAGGCCGAAACATGGTACGTACAGATGCGGTAGGATGATGGTTGTTAGGAGGATTTCCAAATTTGGCAAAATCCTGTCCAAGCACCAACTTTCACAGCATTAAATCAAAATACAGGAACAGAATATTTTCACGATATGGGAAACTACAGGTTTGTTTTTGTGTTGTGCAGATACCTTAACTGTCTGCTTTCTTCAGCTTTCACTCATAACTTGAAAGAGATAATGATTACAGAGCAGTGTCATGCCGTGTTTATGATGATGTGTTGTGCTCCTCAGGCATGTGCACGAGGGATTATTGAAGGTGGGAGGAAAAACTAGCCTTACAGAAACTGCAGCGCAGTGGGAGTGGCTGACAACACAGCGGCTGATTGACATATTGAACATTTTGTCTGAGTCGGCCTTTGCTGCTATCACAAAGCAGGAATAACTGCACTGTTCAGTTCGGTATGCTAAACATAACAACTATGAGTCAGGCGTGAAACTGCCTTTTAAGGGCAATAAGTGAGGATCCATGTATACCGTTTCACCCCGGCTGAAGCTTATGAATTGAACCACTCACTGAGGTGCTGAAGGTGCAATTTGAGAAATGGATCAATCACCGAGTCCAAAGTATGTGCTGATGTCTGCTGCAAAAAAAAGGTTGTTTACATCAACCTCTGGCTGTGAGTCAGAATGTATGGGGGTTTCCAGTGCTGGACAGGAAATGATGTTGTCAGCTTACGGTGCATGAAAGTTACTTAAGCACAGCATTACAAACACAAAGTTCAGTTTTTTCCTCCTGGTTGCCAAAATTGAATCAGCCAGTGAAACTAACTTCTGCATAATAATGGATATGAAAACATCGCTGCTAGTTTACATTTTTCTACGGGAATTTTTTTTCTTCCACTTTCCTCTCTCTGCACGCTGTTATTTACTAAGCCGTCCATCCCTGACAAGCCGGGCAGATTAAGGGGATATGTTACCATCTTGTTTTTTTTCTAAATGGATACACATGTGGCACATCTGGGCCCAAGCCTGACTCATTACTCACTTTTTTAATGTTCCATTCTCTGCAGCCATGGCAACTGCTGCATGTTTGGCAGAAAGCTTTTGAAGGCAGTGGAAAAAGAGAGAGAGCCTAGGGAGGGAGTATAAAGGCAGAGCAAGAGAGGGAGAGAGCGATGGAGGGAGGGAGGGCGAGCTCTCAGTAGTTGGCCTACATCCAGTGTAATCATGCCATGGAGCCGAAATGAGGCCTTTGGCAGCACACCAGGTTTCTGAGAACAAAGATGTGAGCTTCTAATGTTGGCGGTGGGGCCTGCTTGGCATCCTTTGCCATTTCCCAGCAGCCCTTGCCTTGGCTGACTGCCAGCACCCCCCACCCCTCCTTCCCTCCCCCTCCTGCTGGGACTGCAAAGAGGATCAGAATAAAGAGAGAGACTTGTTTTTCACTCGCCTCTTGCTCTGGTCCAATGACATCACCTCTGCAGCCTCCAACCCCCAGATTCCAGCCGCCCAGCACATTTTTCCCCTTTCACCGGAGACCCTCCATTTTATTTGAATTCCTCCATTTTATACCTTTATCAAAGTCGACTTCTGTATTTGCCCTAGGTATGTGTGCATCTATGGTTCTGCAGTTCATGTCACTGCTCTGCAGAGGCAAACAGGCTCTGTGATTCACACGTAAACACATGCAAATGAATATTTAACACTTTCAAAATGCTCCACGTAGGAAAATAATTATCTGCTACTGGAAATCAATTGCAACATAACTGTATGTCTACAGCAATGTATACCTTTGGTTTACTTTGTTTACATTGTCATTGCTGTATAAGAACTCATAATTGCAGTCATTTTTAAAGTAAAGCAAATGTATAAAATACACATTGAATCACAAAATTGGGGTGTTTTCACCTTGTTATGAAAAATTTTACCATCTGGTCTCTTCATCTTAGCATATGTTGACTCCCAAAATTCAATTATTACTCAGAGAATGAATGAAGAACTAAATCATGAAATCATCGCGTGTTTTGTTATGTCTTTTACATCTCATTGCATCTTTTACAGTTTTTATCTGAAGGTATTTTCATTTTGCTGCATCTTTTCAGCTACTTTCATATTATTACATATTTTGCGAATAGTTTAAAAACCCAAATAAATGTCTATTTCAGTTTTCACTCTACATCTCATCTCAGCCTTTAAACTTTCCAGAAATTATTTGATAGTTATTGTTTTACGACTGATATTGACTAATCCAAGCACTTTGAGCACGAGGCCCCCGTTTTGTAATGATTCAAACCAATTATTATCTCTCAAACGTCTCCAAATTGTGTACGTACTCTAACCCTCATCGTGGAAAAGTGCATCTAAAAATAGCGCCATAAACAGTACATACATTAGCAGCTGTGATAATGTCCATGGTTGCAGTCAGTGTTATAATGTTACACACTGTAACAACTGTTAAACATTAACGTTGGTGTCTTGACATTTTCCTCTGTCCGCCACTCCGTCTAACTATTAATCTACACGACGGGTCACCTCACAGCTGTTTCACTTCTGCCGCATGTCATCACACTGTCCTGGTTTAAGCTCCCTTCATGTTTGTCTGCTCACTTCAGTAGCTAAAAGGTTATATAACATAAAATGGTGTTCTCGTTGAAGGGAGAAAGAGATGGGGGGGAAAAAGACAGAAAACATGCAGTGCTGCAGCCGCTTAGGCAGAAAACTACACAGAGAATTTGTAATAGATCGATTCCATGAATAAAAGATGGCCAATATAAAATTTAACAGGGTTGGAAAGCGATAGAACAAAAATAACGTCATCTCTTCAGGACTGTGATGGTGTCACATGCTGGGTATTCCCCTGGTCGACACCTACCACTCACTCTTTATTTAGCTACTTCATGTCTCAATTTACATACTGCACACCTGAAAAAGAAGTAGAAAACAGCTACTGCATCTGTGCTGGAGGCGGAACTCAAATTAGACATCTGTCAGCCGGGGTCACACTGTGGTGATTTAACTGTATTCACGGTTCATAGTCCCAGTCGCAGCCATTTGTGCACGTCTGGATTCCTCCAAACAGCCCGAGCGCTTCAAAGCTCCACGCTTTACAGCCACTGCAGTAGTTTTTGTTAAATCACTGGATCTTCCTATTATAGAATCAGGTCATTTAGAATTTAATTGAATCGCAGCATGCCTCTGTCTTGCATAATACGGTGTAGATGTTTGCTTGCACAAACAGAGTGGAAACCAAGGGATCAAAGCACCAGGCAACTGTTTCCCACCAATCTTAGGGGAAGAATTTGTTTATTTTGAACTTCACAACAGTCATTTCCTAACTGTGTCATAAAGCCTAACAACACTTCCTAGTGTTGTTCACGCAGTGACAACCAAGACAGAGAGAAAGGGCTGATGGGAAGCAGTGTGTTAACACAGTAGTTTATAGTCTGCGTGTGACGTCTATTCTTAACCTATGGGGAATATTATTGTGAAGCAGCTTCAGAAAAATGAGCTCATTCAAAGGATGGAAATTTTCAAAAACAATCACCCGGCAGTTTCTCTTACCTATATTTATCATGATATACATTTTCCTTTGACCTCTAAGGGTAATTTTGTTTACATTCTCAGCTGAAATGTTTCCAGATGTTTCAGTAGGTGCATTTTCATGAACAGAATTAATGTGCATTTTATGTTTCAAATTAGAAAATGCTTATTAAATTAATAGAAATTGCAGCATCTTCTCACGTAATTCTGATAAAGTGTGAAAACATGAGGAGGAAAGTAAATCACTCATCAGTAACAAAATATTTCAGATGGAACTCTACAACAGGAAGGCGTACTTCTTCTACTTTGTTTATTGGAGCCGTGTACTGTAGCCTACAGTGCCACCTGCTGACAATATGATACAATGAGTTTGTTCACTCCAGACTAGTTTATGCAAGGTCATCTGCTTCTCTAGATTTGAGGAATGTTTCTCTCTTATTGCATATTTTACATTGTTTTCAGTCTTGTATATTTTAGTTGATGTCATTTTGTCTTATTGCATCTTCTGTGCTGTTTTCATGTTGTTGTACTTTTGCTGCTTTAGCCCTTTTACATCTTTTATATCATTTTTGTTTGGTTGCTTCTTCAGCATTAATTGTTGTGCTGTTGCATATTTTACATTTGGGGCTGGTTGCATCATGTCTCTCTTTCATTTTCATTAAATCAAAATAAACACTCAGTTGCAAAAGCCACGCCTGGGTGTGTTTTAGTTCAGATTATCGTCATTGTCTAGTGTCTTTTAGAATCATTTAAAACTACAAATAACCATCCGATTTCTTCAACGTTCACTCAGGAGCAAAAATAAGCCTTGTTTTTTGGAAATAAATAGTGAAATTCGATTCAACTAAATTTTATTTGTATAGCGCCAATCATAATCGCCGATTATCTCTAGGCGCTTCACAATTAGAGGCCGAGACCTCATAACTATACAGACAGTAAACCCAACAGAACCACTGTGAGCAAGCCAAGGGCGACAGGGGGGAGGAAAAACTTCTTTTAACAGAGGAGAAAAACCTCCCGCAGAACCAGCGGCTCAGGGTAGGCGGCCATCTGCCTCGACTGGTGGAGGTCAGTGGACAGAGGAGAGACAAAAGAAAAGAGAAGAGATAGAACAACAAACAACAGAGACACTGGGTGACGTCCACAGATATTGGACCGGTCCAGAACCAGCAAACGCACAGCAAGGACATCAGGAGGCCTAGCAACCTAGGGCAGAAGGAGGAAGCACAAAAATACAGGGAAGAAGCAAGTTAGTATCGCAGTACATATTGCAAGATAGAAAATAAGACAATGAGAGGTGACTGGAAGGGTGAGAGATAAGGAGAGACAAGGAAAGTGGAGAGAGAAGAAGGAGGGAGAAGAGGAGAAATGGTGGGAGAGAGAGAGAGAGGAAGGGGGAAGATTTATAGATAGAGGTATAGCAAGAGTTAAAAGGGAGATAATGAGACAGGTATCGACTAAAAACATTTACCCTGATAACATTTGACGGTATGGCTTATCTAGCTGCAGTACAGTTCTATGTGCTCAGCTCAGCATGCAGCAGAATGGCTTTATTTTGTTTATGGAAACCCTTTGAAGGAAAGCGTCATGCTTCAGTGCGTGATCACGGCCGCAGGCACAGAGCCAAATGGCCTGATGTCCCGTAGATGGGTGAGGCGGATGAGGGTACGTGACTAAACATCTTGCTTCCTCTTTCCAACGTCACATGGACTTGCACAAACATATCCTGCTTTGTGTCTGCAGGTTTCAGAGGCATTGCCTCACCCAAAGCCCGAGGCTAAGCTGCAATGAGTTGGAATGAGCCCAGATGAGAGGGAGGAATCTGAACTACTGGGACACTCCTCCTGTTCATTTGTGTTTCAAACCTACACTTTTACTTCAGGGGATTTTGGATGCTTTTTTGCATATGATGTGTCTAGTGAGCCCCCCTCCTCCCCCCAATCGTGTAAAACATTCAGGGGAATAGTACAGCCATTAATCATGTTATAGCTAAGAGACAGTCTGTTTTTATCTACTAGATAGTTTACAAAAAGCTCTGAATGGCTGATTCATTCCAGTGTAATTTAATTTCGTGGTGGCAGATTTGGATGACTTACTGTTCACTGCACTAGAATAAAATGTGGGCAGAGCTATATTCGTGCTGTAACCCCGATCCATTCAAGTTTACAACACACTGGCTGGAAATCCCCACCTCATGACAGAGCTTCCTGGTTACTGGCTAATGGAGGCGCCTCGCTTTTTCTTTTTATATGAACGGGTCAGTCGGTGCGCAGGGAAAATATTGTATAAGGAGCGGTTAAAAAAAAAAAAAAAACCCCGAGGTCTATACAGAATGTGTTCATGCTGGCAAAGTGACACAAAAAGGTAGTAAAAGACGCCCCGGAAAAATCTACATAATCATCTTGAAATATTCCATCTATTTATTGCTTCACTCTGTTATGTCGTTTCACATCATTCCAGGAAGATAAAGGCTACATATTGCAAAATAAAGCGCATTTGTGCCTGTTTTTGTTCGGCTCAACCCACCTCATTCATTGCACAGCAGTAGTAGTAGCAGCTCATGGCGTCGCGGCGCTGTGCATTGACAAAAACAAACTGCAGAGCGTTTTCAGCCTCTACCGGATAATGGCCTGAATTTAGGACAAAGCAGCAGTCAACTGGAGGAGTCGCTTGTTTCTTATCCCCTGGTGGCCTAACGTTAACCCACAGCCGCATTTTTGAAAATCCCTCGCATCGCAGGAGTATAGCTTTCTGCAGGTTTGACTATAACAATAATAGCACTAATAATAACAACGACGACGAGAAGAGCTGCGGGTTGTTGTCTTGCGTCGGGGAGAGACTGAGGAGAAGCTAGTGAGGTTTGCAGTTTTGGATGCGGTTCAAGTGATTAAATTAAAATAAAAAAGCAGTGAGTGACAGAGGCTGCAGTAAACTGGGGGAAGGAGAAGGAGGGGGGTCTGTCGAAGAAATCAAGTCAATAGAAACTTAAGTGGAAGCAGGCGTTTAGAGCTCCGTGGTGACGTCACTGGTCCACATTGAGCCAGTAGTAGAGAGTCAGTGGAGATAGATAGAGGAGCGCCGTAGTAAAGTACACACCGACATGAACTTCTCCCTCTGAAACTTCACCGTTGTGTCTCTGAAAGTCCGGAGAGGACGCGTTTTCATTTTACGCACGGAACTTGCTCTTTCTTCGCTTTTTTGACGGACGCTCGGACGCACAGGGAGCGGAAGACTTTCATTTTGGGTTTCTTCTTTTCGGGGGGTCGACTCCACCGACGACGAGAGCTATGTCGTCCGCGGCGGTCGCTGCTTCTTCCAGGAGGCAATCGTGCTATTTGTGCGACTTGCCCCGCATGCCGTGGGCCATGATCTGGGATTTTACCGAGCCCGTCTGCAGGGGATGTGTCAACTACGAAGGAGCAGACCGCATTGAGTTTGTCATCGAGACAGCCCGGCAGCTCAAGAGGGCTCACGGGTTTCAGGAGGGTAGGTCTCCCGGGCCGGGGAAGTCGCAGCTCTCCGGGAAGGACATCCAGGCGATCAACCACGCTGCGGCAGGAGACCCGGGCTCCCGGCCGCCGCAGCCTCTGGACCGCTACCCGCTGTCCTCCGACCGCCCGCCCAGGCTCGGTCCAGAATATCAGTCTAGCAGGCAGGCAAACGGCATTCCCGTCCCCAATGGATTTCCTAAACCCGACGAGCCTCCGGAGCTCAACCGCCAGAGCCCCAACCCCCGCAGGAATAGTACCGTGCCCCCGAATCTAGTGCCTTTGGTAAACGGGGGCCCGGTGTCCCAGGTGCACACCGTCAACGGGCAGCGTATGGGGCTTCCCTCGGCGCTCGGGGCCGGTAGCCCCGCCGACCTGGCCAAGAGACCCGCGTCGGTGTCTAGCACCGAACACGACAGAGAGGTGAAGGAGAAGCACAGACCAGACAGTCTCACGCCGGAGATCTCCGAGAGCCACAAAAACAGGGCAGACCCGGACTGGATGGGCAAGGGCAAAACGGTGAGGGACCTGATGGTTCTGCACACTTTCGACAACAGGTTCAAGAAGGACCATGCGGCCATGCAACAAAGGGTGATGGGGTATGAGGCCAGCGCCACCGCTTCCAAGTCAGGTAAGCATTAAGGAGTGTCCAAATGAAAAACCAAACAAAAAAAGGAGTGTGAGATTATTAACGTGGTTGTGTAAAATTTAGCACAGGCATGTGATATTAATGAAAGACTGAAATTAACTGCTTATTTTTTGCACAATTCTTTTGTGTCATTGATTAATTTTCATATTCATAATGTTTATTATTGTTTTGTAGCCTGTGGTGCAGCAGGGAACAGTAAAAATGCGTGCATTAAGCCTTTCCAGCGTAATTGTTGATCCTTGTCTGAGCTGTGCAACTCAACCGACTGTTTAACCCTTTCCCACCTCCAGACAGAGGAAAACACCCCCGGAACTTGAAGAGAAAACAATCTCCTGAACCAGAGGGCGAGGGGACAGCGGCCAAGCTCAACGGAGAAGGACAGCCCTGGTTACCCCCACCTACCGACGGACTGAAAATGCCACCAGTTCCCCCGCCAAACTTCGCCTCTCCCCCTTCCACAATATCCCCCCACTCCCGCACCACCCCACCGGAGGCAGCCCAGAACGGCCAGTCCCCCATGGCCGCGCTCATCATGGCGGCAGACAATGCAGGTGGGAACAGCTCTCCCAAGGACGCCAACCAAGTCCACTCCACCACCCGGAGGAACAGCAGCAGCCCCCTTTCACCATCCTCCATGAATCAGAGGAGGCTGGGACAGAGAGATGCATCCGGTGCAGGCACCCCCCACGCGCCAGGCATGGACCAAGTGCACCCCCAAAGCATTCCGGACTCCTCGGTACCTGGCAGCATACCCCTGTGCTGCACGCTGTGCCATGAGCGTTTGGAGGACACACACTTTGTTCAGTGCCCATCTGTTCCCTCTCACAAGTTCTGCTTCCCGTGCTCAAGGGAAAGCATAAAGCAGCAAGGTGCCACGGGTGAAGTGTACTGTCCGAGTGGAGAGAAATGTCCCCTGGTTGGATCGAATGTACCATGGGCTTTCATGCAAGGAGAAATCGCCACCATCCTTGCAGGGGATGTCAAAGTAAAAAAGGAGAGGGACCCTTGATTTTGTTTGAACACTTCTTTGGGGAGGGGAATTAAAAATATGAGTATAAATATATAAATATCACATACATACCATTCAAACAAACTAACGGACTTGTACATATTGGACCCAAGGGAAGAGTATACTTCGTAAACATGGTTGTATAATTTTTGATTTTTGAATACATTGTGTTTCTATATTTTTGAAGATAAAGGTATGTACTCATTATAATGGACTACGTTCCTCTTTGTTGATGTTTAACAAAAATCTTGATGTACTTCTAGGTCTGGTGGCAGTTCCTGTTTAACGTAGAATGTGACTAATGCTACTCTACGAGCACTTGGCAAAACTGAAATGCTTTTAGCTGTACTTGTATGCACTTGTTTAAAAATTGCCAAATACAATTTCTGATCTTGTATGAACTTATTGTCTGAGCTTGCTTCATTTGAGTGATTAAGTTACACAGTAACACTGTGAACAGATGAGGAGATAGGGCTCTCTGCTGTGATACGCAGGCTTGTTGTGACGGCTCAGGAGACTTGATTTACGCTGCACAACAGAAGTAGGCTACTGTTTCAAAGCTGCACGACTAATGAATAGCTGCAGGGAGCATCTTTGTGCACACATGCCCTTCATGATGGAAAAGCATGGTCAGGAAAACACTGATAATAGGTCCACATTTGCTCTAAAGTTGTGCACAGACCATCACTGTAATTGATGTGCACAGAAATAGGTGCCAAGTCATGTTCAGTCAGATGGAATCTGTTGAGTCAGTAATGTGAGAAAGTGCATGATGGTCCACATGATACCAGAGTGTAACCTCTTTATGTAACCACAAATTAGATGAGATATTAGCTGCTCTGAATAACATCCGTAGATGTGTTTTTATTATAACTTTCAATTTTTTTTTAACTGTGCCACATTTTTTAAGCTTGTTTGTGAATTGTGTCTGGTTTGATGCAAAGAGTGAGGAGATTTCAATCAGATTTGATTCATTCTAGAAGTCACTCAATGTGCATAATTTATAAATAATATGCTAAACCTTATGGACGAATACGTACACTGGCCATGCTGCAACATTCATGTGTAAGGACTTCACCTTGCTTTTTGTTTTGGTACATTGTGTCAAGCTAGTAACTGTTACTGTAGTAGTCTTTCAGGGTCTTAGCTAAGAACAGATTTCTGCTCTACTATGCAGTGTGTGTGCTCTTTCAGAGTAAACAATAATGACAGTCTGTGTCCCTTTTCCCCTTCAGACGCGTATTTAATTGTTGCAGATTCATGGCAGCAACACTGTAAAACCGGCAATTCCTCCTCCATAATGGAAAGCAGCAGCTTGACTCGTTTCTACTAGCAATGAGCAGCTTATGGGGTCATTAAGAAGTGGCAAACTGCAGTTACTGTGTGTGCAGAATGAAGCTGTCTGCAGACTCGCACGCAGACAAAGACGGTGCTTGTTGTTCAGGTGACACTGTGCCTTACGGACCCTGACATGGAAGATGATTTCTACTAGAGTACTGGGGAATGTGGTGGTGTAAGAGGTTGCGTAATTATTTCAGACATAATCTGTTTCCTGCACATGTCTTGTCTGCACGGCTCCCAAATTCTGCAGTAACAGAACACAAAGCAGATCCAGACAGCTTTGGCTTTTAGCTGCTGCTCATGATTTCCCCCAAAATCTGTTTATCCCCTGTGGATGTATTCGCATTATTGGATTGACAGAAGTGTGTTAAATGCTTCTTCCAGGCTGATATTTTGGAAGATGCATCAAAGTATTTAAATAAGCTGCATGGTGTCCTGATTAGCTGATTGATTCATAATGTTGAATGAAAACATAGCCTTTGCACCTCAGTGTTTAGTCAACGCAAAATGATGATTACTGTCCACAGGCTGGGAGCACCAGACCAAAAATTCTCTCTAACGCTTTAATACTTGCTTTAATTCTCGCTTTAACACTTGAATATAATGTAACTGCACTGAATTATAACTTTTATGACATGGTTTCAAAAGTGGTGACCGATACAAACATGATTTCACAAGTTAATGACATCTGTTTGTTTATAGACTTTTCCTTTCCCCGTTCCTTGGAAAGTTATCAGTTTCTTATCAGATGGACTTTAAACCAGAAACGCAGTCCAGTGTGATAAAAGCCAACACTTTACTAACAATGTGCTCGTCAACACGCCCACTCTATCTTCCATCATACATACTGTTCTCAGAGATTTTTTTTTTTATTAGCTGTCACTTTGACCTACTTGTTCTTTGTGACAGTTTGCCCCAGGCCAAATCGAAATTGCTACATCCGAGAACATCAGATACGGGAGCCAGTTTTTGTAACCTTGGTGTAAAATATGATGCAATGAGACACAAAAGAACCGTTTCTCTCCACTCCCCTGCAATGATTTATCACAGCTGAGCCAATACCTGTTTGTTCAGTCAGTGCTGTCGAAAATAGCCTGTACCATATCTAATACAGTGATAATGTTTCCCTGGAAGTGGCTCTGTCATAACACAGTGCTCTGGTGTTGCATAGTTACGGGGGAATTGGTGCACGCACAGCTCATGCTCCGCTGCAGCCTTTCACGAAATATGCAGAAAGAACATTATGGAGAGTAAACATGAGGCCGCGCACGCTGGATCACTTTAATTTTTTACCTTCATTTGTCATGTATAGAATTATGTGTGTGTCTATAAACCGCTGCTTAAGTGGAGCACCTCTTCTGTTTTCACTGTAATCATGCAGGAGCCATTTGTGGTTAATGACTCACAGGCTTTCATTTTGTTTACTTATAAGAACCTTCAGGGATTTTTAATGTTTAAGCTCCTGCTTGTGAGACAAACACTGTTTGACTTTGATGTGCTTTTTACCCTGGGACTATTTCATACAGAAACCAAGTAAGACATCTGTCATCATCTGAAGTCCAGGTGAAACTCATATCACCTCAGGCTAAAAGATTAACACAGATTGCTGCTTCCGCTGCTTTATGATGGTAGCTTTCATCTGAAGCTGCAATATCTTGTATTTTGCAGGATTAAATCCAAGTATTTGATGTTCTGGCTGTGAAAAATCTGTCTGACTGAAGACATTCTTTATGTGGCTGCTGCAACACACAATCTGATCAATGGTCATAAAATCCCTCATTGACTGTTTGACTGATTTACTTGACGGAGCATTGTTAATCAAGCTAAGTGAAAGGCAATAACAGATAGTTGAAGCAGAGAGCGTCTCGAGTCCCTGCCTCTCCTTTTACTGTTTAAATCACCATGGCTTGTTACGCAGAGATGTGAATGTTACAGTAGCGCTATAACTGGGTTGGTCAGAGTTCAGATTTGTTGTCTTTGGAGCCGAGTTTGAAGGATGTCTTTCTCTACGACTGAGCTGTTGGTGACAAGCTTCGTCTTTGTGTTTGTTGTCTTCACACTCGCAGCTAAAAGTTTCTTAAAATATATGATAATGACATTTCGGCACAGCTTTTGTCAGTCACTCACACCGTAACACTAAGTCTGACACCGTCTGCACTGAAAAACAGTACAGACTATGGTTGTTGGGTATCTTCTCTTACATTAAAATGTTGAATGTGGTCCAGTGTGTGGATGGAGGGAGGGGAGGCCTGTGTGGGAGACAGTGAAGCTCTATATGTAGCCAGCTGTTTCACTAATGAATCTATGTTTAGCACAATAAATCAAAAGGCATGCTCGTGCTGCTGTAATCCCCTGAAAGCGAGCAGAGACAGGGACGTGCCAAAAAGAGAATCTGGTCCACATTTCTCCGCTCCCAGTATAACTGATCTGCTCGGTTAATTTTAGACCTGTCAGGGAAAACAAGGTCACAGCAAATGTTGTATCGAGGACACGCTTGGATCTGCCTTTTCTTTTTTTTTTCATCAATCAAAGTTTCCCTTTGGAGCTGGTTTCAGGCTCCTGTGAGACTAGAAATGACGGTTTCTCTTCTCAGCACCGCGGCGAAGCTGGAGCTCCAACCAGCAATTAGGTGGAGCACGGCTGGATCCGCAGGATGTGTAAAATTTCCCGTCTGTTTTTTGGCTTGATTCATAGAGAGGGGTTTACTTTGCACTGGTCTGGCCTGTTTACCATGAGCGCCTGCAATGTTAGGATGATTACAATGCCGTGCGCCAAATTTGTTTTTTTGTCAGAGACTAGGAGGATTACTGAAAGGCATACAAATCATTTGGTGTTTTCTCTGCCAGAGTTAAATGAGTTTAAATCCCTTCTGTGTTGCGTTTTGCAGCAAACCGCAACAGTATCAATAAGAGGTCACACAAACAACATGCATAGCTTTATTGCATTGTAAAGATATTTTAGTGACAGTACTTTCTTCTTATTTGCCTCTGTATTTTTTTCGTGAACCATCATCATATTTTGAGAGAATAGTCTTCACTTTCCATTTACAATCTGTTTCTGCAATATCTTCACATCATTGTTCTTCTCTTTGACTGACAGTTACGCTCACTCTCAATATTCCTGCATTCCTCCTTTCTGCTGTGGTGTTGCTGTGAATCAAGTCTGTGAAATGGAAATGAGGACTCTCTCACTCTCTCTCACTCTCAGCTTCCCTCTCTTTCCAGACATCAAAACGAGGCTATGCCTCCAATGTTTTTCTCAGATCTTGGAGTGCTGCCAAATCTTATAAGTGGAGCAGAGAGAGGGAGAGGTGGAGGAGGAGAGTGAGCAGAATGCAGAGGAAGAAGAGGAGCACAAGACAAAAAGATGAAAGCAGAGAGAGTGAAAAATGAACAAGGGAAAGAGGTAATGTGAGAGATGAGGACAAAGCACTGCACCGATTCAGGAGCAGTTGGGCTTTTTCTCATATTATAGCCGAGCCCAGCACAATCTTTCCCTTTTCTGCTGAGCAACTACTCCAGGCTTCTGGCTCAGGATCAGCTGATAAGATGGTGTGCTGCTACTATGCCAAGTAAAAAATAGTAGGCGAGAGAGGGGAGTGCTGTCTCCTGCAATCGAGAACATTCAGGACAAAACATTATGGCTGCAGAATGTAGCATCTAAACCTGCTCCATTTGCCATGTAAAACATGACAAATGGAGATTTTTACTTCTTTGCAGATTGTGTCCAATAAAAGTCAAAGCTCCCCTGCTTTTTGGCTGAATTCCACCGTCCAGACTTCTACTGTATTTTGGGCCTGTGGGAAGGCCATGCATGTCACAGTAGTAAGATGCTTGTTGCCACCTCTGACATGCCAGGCTAAACTTAGATTTAACTTTCAGTATGAGCCGAGCTAAAAGTAAACATTTGCTAGCACAGCTTTCCTCTATAAGGATCCTCAGTCAGCTGCTCTGCTATAGGTTTTCAGTGCTTTGGCAAATTATAAATGGTACAGTTCATCAAAATGCAGCGTGTATTCTGCGAGACAGTAAGCAGGGCTGATTCAATTACAGCGACTGACAGACTGCTACTCAAAAATGTGCAGTCTCGTGGTGTATGTCCGATGAATGGACTTTTGGCTGAGCTGTCAGCTTGGTTGTGTGAAGCATGTGTGTCAAGGCTCGGGTTTGCAGCAGGTGACTGTCTGTTCTTCTGCACCCCTGAGGTGCTTGTTTGGTCAGCTGAGAGCTCAGATTCAAATGGAAGTGATGGCTTGTGAGGGCCATCTGTGCTCAGCCTTTCAAGCTAAATAACAACACAAAGGCCATGTAAGGGAAACACAGACCATGCCTGAAGTAACACTACTGAGGTCAGGCAGATCATTTTAAATAATGGTCTGCAACGAGATTCATGTTTGGATAAAAAGGAATCACAACAGCTACAGTGATAAAATGTAGTACAAAGGTTGTAGCTGACCATCTGAATACAAACTGCGTTTGCTTTGCTGGTCTGCATCTGAGAGCAGCCTGATGAGGGGAAGCGCTGGTGGGCTGATGTATTGCTTGGTTTCTAGGGTGTGTCAGCAGATCTGTGGTGATGTATTATGCGACGCTCATTTCCTCCCGTCCTTGTCTGTTCTTTGTTTGCTCCTCTGTAGGACCTCAGCCATGGACAATTATTACCAGTTCAAGCTGGGACACAGCATTCGCTGCTCGCATGCAACAAAATCAGCCTGCCTCAACCACGCAATTAAACTTTCACCGTAGCTATGCCAAACAATAAGGCGTCACAGAGAATGTCTGAGATGACTTTTATGCACTGCATGAGTACAGGATTCCTAAGAGAAGCTTGTGTGTTTTACATCGTCTTTCATCTCCTTGACGCCATACAGTTGTCAGAAGATAAGAACAACACTCTTAGATATTCTGTCACTTTGGTTTTTATCTGGGAATACGGTGCATGTACTTGCCCACACACAAGCACATGCACGTTAATACCCATCCACAAACCCGCTGTAGTTTCTGTTAATGTTATGTAACTGTGAGTGGGAGCTATTTCTCCTTTGAGTACTAATGTTGTTGTCAATCAAGGCTTTATTGTGGCAGCCACTGTACAATCTCAGCATAGGCAGAATAAAGCTTTTATCGCCTTTGTTCGTTCTCCCTTTCCTGTCAAAATGTTCTCATCTCTGGCTTTTACCTCGCCCTTTTTCTCCCCCTTCTCTTTGTGTCTGCATTTGTTGGAAATAATTTTCTCTAGAAGTGTTTACGTTGTCCCCCAGCCATGGAACATTTGAGTTGGAGTTAAGGAGTGAGAGGAGTTCGGGTCAACAGAGAGAACAAGCAGGGCCTGTGTTTGACAGGTGTGTTCTATTATTGGAGCCGGTGACTTCAAATGTATTACACAACTGTGTCGCCTGGACACATTTATTTAGAACGCTAGTGGTGCAGAGTCTTCGGGGTATCTGATAACGCGAGCAGAGCAGTCCACGACAGGTGTAGGGGGATAATGGTACAGTAAATAAGTGAGGGTTTTTATAGCTCAAGGTTGATTGTAAATTTAGAGTACTTGGGGAGCGCATTCCCCAATTTAACTCTGCGGTACTGGCACAAAGGCAATCCAGTTCATCGGATCCAACAAAAGCACACTTGTATTTAGCCATCATCAAATAAAGTATGCTAATGACAGGTTGTGCTCGATATACTGTATACATGTCTGCTGCTCTGTAATGATATAATCACAGAGCAGAAACAGCAGCCGCCCGCTTTTACACTCCTCCCCTCCCTTGTCCTCCTCTTTGGCTGGAATGTGCAGGGGGAGAAAAATGATCCAATGTCATCCGGAGTGATGGAAGCTTCTCTGTTGAGCCAGAGGGATATGTTCAGGGGAGGGAGGGGGAGCGGATATTTCTGGTTGAGTGTGAGTTTGAGTAAGTCTGGGCACTAAGCCAAGCATGCTGATGGAGGGGAAAGGAGGGGCGGGAGTGAGGTTTGGAGAAAGAAAAGGAGCGAGATAGAAATCCTTTAGGGCTGGCGCACTGTCAGCTTCACTAGCACACACAGCTGCTTCTGGAAAATTCTGCACCCTGCCCTAGTAAACCACCAGGCATGACATGAATAACAAGAATGGCCTAGCCATCAACAGTGGATACTTTTTCTTTTGACGTGGGCCTAACAGACTGGTACAAATACCCTGGCCTTGCACATAGTGGAAAAATCAACAATGAAGGGGACACCAGGGCACAATGCGGAAATGAAATCCCTGGTTTAGGAGGCTTTGTCTGGACAAGGACACAGACCCTGAGGGCTTTGGAAAAGGCAGTGTAACAAAATGCCAACTGATATGTTTTGAAGGGGTTATGCATTCACCCGCAAAGTCACTAACTGGAAAGCTAAAAAAAAAAAAAACCAAACAAACAGTAAATTTCTTTTAGTCAGCAATGAGCCTTTGTAAATTTCCTTTCCAAGACAGCGGCTGCAGAACAAAGCCGGCGCCTGAAAAGGCACGTAGCTGGTATGCGTTGCTATGTCTCTAACATGACCAGTCAACACTTGCCCTGGGTCTAAGTACAGCCTTACCAGCAGAGTGAGTGTTGCTCGGCAGATGAGATAATGCTAGCCCTTATCCGTCCATGAGGTTGTTAGCCATGCACAACCCTCCCCGCTGTTGACATTTCCCTGCCCAACCTGTCTGAACACATAGGGCCATGGAGGCTCCTCTTGGGCTGTCTGTATCCATGGCTGATAAAGAGGTGAGTCACCCGCTCATCTATCCTCCTCTGCCTGGCAATGCTCTTAACCTCACCCCCGCCATCCTCGTTCACAAGGCCTTATGTGTACATCTAGCACATGGTGGATTGTATAAATAGCAGCGACCGCGTGGCTCGCCGCTGACACCTGACATTTTCATGCCCCAGCAAGCCGCTGATACATTTGGCGCTTGGCACGCATTCTTCTCCCGGGTTTATCCATCTGTTGATGTAGAGCCCAACCCCCCAGCCACTACTATGTGCTTGTAACATAACACGAGGCTTGCCTTTCCCTCTATTCATCTTAACATGCGAGCACTGCATGGCACAGACTTCTTGCCCCTCCCTCCTACGTGTTTTTCTCCGGCTTATACTCCCTCCCTGCCATGCTGTCTTTATTTCTTTCTTTCTTGCCCAACGTTACCAGCAAACACAAACAACACCATTCACCCAAGTCATTAGTCTTCAGATTGGTTTTCAGCTGGTCGCAGAAAACGGCAGAGAACAAAAAAAGTGATATGTGTAATGTGAGGAAAAGGAGTGATAGTGCTGGCAAAAGACAGAGTGTGAGATTGTGTGCAGGCAGGGTGCTTCCTGGCTGCTTTCCAACTTCCAGCAGCAGCACTGCAGCATGTCAATATGTCCGTTACCACGGAAACAAGGAGAGCACACATGTACACAGATATACAGCAACACAGTCTGTAGGATCCTCCTCACACTGCTAAAGCTCCCATGTCCAGCTGTAAATAACAAGTGTAAAACCATTTCTGTCTGTCCATAGTGTGTGGGGAGGTTCAAACCGGAGGATTTATCTCTCTTTACAGTAGCAACATGTGCATTTCCCCCCCTAGTAACAGTTTGGATTTTTTTTGGTTTGTTTTTATTTATTGCATATTTTGTTCCTTTCAGTATTGTTTATTTCCATAGTTACTTTGTTCATGTTTGTCTATTTTCTTAATTTTTTTGGTTTATTTTCTGGATTATTTTGTGCATTTGTGTTCCCTTCATACGCTTGTGCAGAAAATTAATACATTAACATTTCACCTAAATTCCATGTCATAATTTATTTCATTTACTTTAGTGTCATTCCAGTTCTTCATGTTAGTGTGTGTTTTTATTTTCATGTCCACATGCTCTTCAAATGAATCACCTGAACATACAAACCAAAGTGCTCATTTTCTAGATTTTGTTCCGTGTTGTGACGTACAGTAACATGATATGATGATAATTACAGAGCTTTGAAAAAGTATGTGCCCCCTTCCACATTTCTTTTGTCTGTATTTTCACACTTCAACGTTTCAGATGATCAAATGAATTTCAATATTAGACAAAAAATAATAATCTGCGTAAATACAAAATGCAATTTTTAAATGATGATTTTGTTTACTGAGGGAAAAACTATTGAAACCTCCTTGGCCTCATGTCAAAAAGTATCAGTTTCACCAGCCACATCGAGGCCTGAGATCAAGAAATTACTTGAAAATATCTTTAAAAATCTCAAAAAGCAACACATCATGCTGATCTAAAGAATTGAAGAACAGATGAGAAACTACATGATTTACATTTATGAATCTGGAATGAGTTAAAAAGTCATTTCTAAGGTTTTGGACTCCAGTGAATCATAGAGGTCCTCCCCGGGAGCAGCTGGATGACCAAAATTACACCAACAAGCATCGACAACATATCCAGGAAGCCGCTAAATAACCCAGAACAACATCTAAAGAGCTGCAAGCCTCACTTACCTCAACGTTCATGATTCAACAATAAGAAAGCGACTGGGTACAAATGGCATCCGTGTGCGTCTCATTACAACTGGCCTAAAACTAACACAACATTTCATACCAACAGTCAAACACGTTGGTGGTACGTGATGGTCTGGTGCTGCTTTGCTGATGGAAGCATCAATTCTGCCCTTTAACAAAATCCTGAAGGAGAATGTGTGGACATCAGTTCATGATCTCAAGCACACTTGGATTATGCAGCAGGATAATAATCTGAAACACACCAGCGAGTCCTTTCTCAATGGCTAAAAAGACCAAAACAAAATGGAGGATTTGAAAAGGCCTAGTTATTGTCTGGAGTTAAATCTGATTGAAATGCTGTGGTATGACCTTAAACAGGCCATGCATGTTTGGCCAAAGTGGCTGAATCCTGCTAAAAGAGCGGGCCAAAATTCAACATCAAAAATAGCATTTACTGCATTTTGTATGTATCTTCATACATTCATCTTGTGTTCTTCGTCTAATATAGATTTGAAAGGATTTGTTTGAAGATCTGACACATTAATTGACAAATATACAAAAAATAAAAGCACTCTGCCGAGGCACCTCAGTTTCTCTTCCTGCCATTATCATTTGAACCTATGTTCATTTCCTCCATAATGTTATTGCACCTGAAAGTAATATTCTTACATTTAATTGACTCTCATTATTGGATTCTTTGACCATGAAAACCATATCATTATCATTTGGAATCACATACATATCATTATAAGTTCAATGGTTATTCATGAGAAATAATATTACCACAATGGTGGTTTTCTTCTGGCTCTAGCTCTGTAAACGTAGAAGATATGTCAAATCCGTGAACTGAATCAACAGACTTTCCACCAACATTCGGTATCAGTTTTATGTCT
Organism: Pseudamia nigra; assembly: GCA_029823295.1. Taxonomy (NCBI): domain Eukaryota; kingdom Metazoa; phylum Chordata; class Actinopteri; order Kurtiformes; family Apogonidae; genus Pseudamia; species Pseudamia nigra. The sequence goes on from JAQQAE010000323.1 coordinate 24,833, forward strand.
GTAGCTTGATTTACTACCTTACAGTAGCTACTTTTCCTCAATCCCGGGAAGCATAAGAATTCTGGATCACTATATCCACAATATTACCCATATCTGGATCAATCTTTGTGGTTTGATAGAATCTGTTGTGGTGTTGTCCTATGGTTTTTGGCTACATTTTCTGGGTGTTATGTGTGCCGTTACAAGGACAAATGTTGAATTTGTCCCCATCTCACAATGGTGAAAATCATCTTGATCCAGACAATGATCCAGATCACTACCACAATCTAATCAGTTGTTACTTGTATCATTTTTGAGCTAACCTGAAAATTTCATCAAAATCCCTTAATGAATTTGTGGGTAATGTTGCCAATTAACGGACAAACAAATGCTGGCAAAAACCTAATCTTGGAGGTAATAAGGAATCAGGAAGGGGGTAAATATGTTTTCACAGTACTGTATTATCAGATTTATAATGCTGATGTGCCCTCGGGCTCCTGGTGGACATGTTCTCAGCGTGGTGATTTCTCCCTGCGGACACTGCTCACTGCTTCATCCTCCTCCATCATTGTGAAAGAACGACCTCATACGCATCAGGTACCGAAGATTTGTCGCAAAATCACAACTTGCAAAGTGGGTCAAGTGTTGTCAGGTCTGATGAGGCATAAGGTCTGTGACCTTGACGGAGGTTTCTTTATCGTATGATTTCATTTAGCTGGATTGCATATGTATCACAGTGTTTCCAGTGTGCGGTGATAAAGCTCCGGAACGCCACGTTTTTGTTGGAGGCCGATACTTTGTAACAGGAGCTGTTAAAGTGACCTCAGCTGGAAACCGATGCCCCGGTTTACAGATAAGTTTATTTCAGCGTGTCATCACCACAAACAATTTAATGAGGCAAATAAAACGCTATAACTCAGTCTACTTCTCAAAAAAAATGGACCAAAACGAACTGGAAAAACAATTGAGATTTTTTTTTATAACAGCATAGCATTTATGTATATTTATTATTATTCATGGTAATATGTCAGAATTTATTCTAATGCTTCATTGTTTTTCTTTGTTTTTTGATAATTTTGCTGATTATTGTGTATATTTTCACTTAATTTTGTTGATTTTGTTCACCTTTTTGTTCATTTAAATTATGTCAATTTTTACTCTTTTTCTTGATTTTCTTTGCACTAATTTTCTTGGTTATTTTTTGTTCATTGTGTTAGTTTTTTGTTAAGCATTTTGTGCAATGTGTTCATATTTTGTTCACTTTGATTACTTTGCTCAGTTTTGGTTTTCTCTTCTGATTTGTTCATTTTCTTCATATTTAAATTATTTTCGTCATCATTCATTGCTGCGTATTTTATTCATTTGTGTCAAATTTCTTATTTACTTTGTTAATTTATGTTCATATTTTGATTGTTTTGTCCTTTAATTTCATTAATACATTTGTTATTTTCTTAATTACTTTGTTCATTTTCTTTCTTTTATGATATTGCTTTTCTTTCTTGCTTATTTTCTCCACTGTGTGTACATTTTCCACACTGCTTTGTTATTTGTTAATTGTCAAATTTGTTTTATTTATTATTTTGTTCATCTTAGTGATCTTGATTATTTTGATATTTTTTCCCAGGTTATTTTCTTTATTCTTTGTCCTTTTCTTCATCATTTTGCACTTCTTTATATTGTTCATTTTTTTGTGATTAATTTACTTTTTCTTGCATATTTTCTCCACTGTTTAATTACTGAATTTATTTTAATTATTATTCACTTCATTTTAGTTTACTTGGTTATTTTGCAATTTTTATCTGGGTTATTTTCTCTATTCGTTGTTCATTTTCTTCATTATTTTGTTAATTTTGACAATTATTTTATTATTTTCTGTCCAGTTTGTTGACTGTTTTCTTAATTTGTGTTCATATTACTGATTATTTCCTCCATGGTTGTTCACGTTTTGGTTATTTTTATGTTTTATTATTATTGACTTTCCTGATTATTTTGTTCATGTTTTGTTCATATTGGTGATTTAGTGCATATTTTGACGCTTTGATGTCCTTCTTGCATCTTAGTCTTTTTGTGTCTATCACATAATTTTTATCCTGTTGCATCTTTCATGTTTTTGCCTTGTTGCGTCTTGTCCTAATAACTTAAAACCACAACTAACCCTCTTATTTCTTTGTTTCACCTTAAAACTATTTTAAAAAATCAGCCTTTAGACTTGAATAAAATACATATTTGAGATTTCTCATAATAATTACCGACTGATGTGAACATTTCTATCACAGGAGCCTTTTTGGCTGCATCGCCGAGCTCTAGCAGAGTGTGGCTGTTTGTGTGCAGCTGAAGGACATCTTAAGGACAGTGCTGTCAGCCACACCTCGCCTGGCATCTCTTATCCGAGTCTGGCTGTGTCTGTGCTCGTATCACTGGAGGGGGAAGGGGCTGTGCCAGCTGAAAGCGCCTCCGTACTCCTCAGAACTCTATCTGTGAGCGGTCGAACAGCTGCTGCTGCAGTGTCTCAGCTTGCTCGGGGATGCAGATGAAAGTGCTGATGTGTCCTGTTATTTTGGGTTGTGCGCTGCCCTCAGGCCCACAGAGTTTTCGGAGGATTGTCAACGAGTGGGTGGGTGGGGTTGTGCCCGCAGGGGATCATATCTGAGAATCTCCCAGAATGCAATGTGACCCTCACTAACACATGGTACTGTAGAGATTCCTGTGTGTGGGTTGGCGCTACGTTAAAAAAAACAACAGATCATTAATGCGATATAGTTGACAAGTCATGTTATTATATTAAAGGTCCAATATTGTGAAATATCATCATTCATAAAGCTGTGAAAGTATGAACTTGCTCACTGCCACCAGTCCTGACAAATCCTCATGACAAAATGAACACAGGATAAGAACTCCATTTTTAATTTGTGACATCAAAAGTCATAACCAATCATAATGCATTAGTCCCACCCTCACAGCCAATCACTGTCAACTCAAAATTGGCCCCTCCTCCACAAGCATCAGCCACTTCCTGCCTTTTTGTTTTATTCATTTATCTACAGTGGTACCCCGGCTTACGAGCGCATCGGCTTACAAATTTTCTGGTTACGAGGAAGACATTGGGCAAAATTTTGTGCCGGTTCACAAGCAAAAACCTCAGCTTACGAGTAAGACAGTTCCCGAGACAGCGCGCTCTCACTCGCGCTTTTCACGACAGACGCTTAGAAGTGAAACTCGCGCTGTATTGTGCTTCATATTTGTGCCTTTTTTCACCTGAAATAGTACTTTGTTTGGTTATTTTCATCATGGGACCTAAGAAGGATGCTAGTGGTGAGTGTCATGCACGGCTTTAACACAATCCTGGTTTGATCGGTTCAAGAGACACACGGGAATTCATTCGGTGGTCGGGCACGGGGTGGCAGCTGGTTCCGATTGGAAGGCTGGCAAAGAGCTCGTGATCGAGGAAGGGAACCTTCCTCAACAAGTGTTTTGATTGTGACGAGACAGAAGAAAATGCCAAGGAAGACATTCATCACTGCCGAGGAGAAGAAACTGCCGGGTCATAAGCCAAGGTAAGGTGTCATTATAAATCATTTTTAGAACTAATTTCGTGGATTCCTTTTCAGATAATTAACATAACTTCCTTTTCAAATAATAATTATCAATAAATGTGCATGCACGGGTGTGTTTACATACTGTACATGGGAGTTTTTGTGGGTCTTGGAATGTATTAATTGGTTCTACATGTATTCCTATGGGGAAAACCGGTCCCGGCTCATGAGTTTTTCGCTTCATGAGCGTGACGCCGGAACAGACTAAACTCGTAAGCTGGGGTGCCACTTATTTATTTTTTTAAAAATTGTCCATGAAAATGTTGTTGTTGTGTGTTCACAGTAGCCTCAAAAATTTTGCATATTCTGAGAAGATTTTTTGAGAATCAGTGGATACAATTCGTATAACCTGTTGCTCAGTAAAGAATATAAGAATAAGCTCTAAGTTTTGTTTTTTAAAATGGGGTTTCATCTTGTTGCATCTTGTGTTGCCTTGTTCATCTTGAATCATCTTTCATATGGAGGTTTTTGTTATGTATTTTGCATTTTCACCTTGTTTTATTCGGTGCAACCTTTCACGTTCTTGTCAGGTTAAACTGTGTGGCTAATGTGCTCATTTTCCATTTTCTGTCTTCATGTGGTCAAAGCAGAACTGTAGGCTTTGGTTTGGACCTTTCACAGTAAAAGTTCCAGTGTGTCTGCTCTTGCCTCCTTATTTTCCTTTTGTATTTAAAGCGAAGAATTTATTATAATTATTTTTTTCCTGATCCAATTTCCCATTCGTAATGGATATGGATTGAATGAAGGGTGCATAGTTTCTACACATGTAATTTTATGCCGTTGCATCCTGCTGTGTCCTTCTACAAATAATTTAAAACCACAATTAATTAACTCAAGCTAAAAAGTCAGCCTTTAAACTTGAATTTTGTGGTGTGCTGAATTGTTGACAGTATCCATCGGAGAGATGGACGCAGACATGACACACTGATTTGAAATGCTGTCTGTCTCAAATGATCGTCTACATTTCTGTCTTTCTTTTGTACATAAAGTGCGTATGGGCTGTCCGGCCAGATTTACACACTGTTTGATCCGCAGCACAGTTTACACTGGCTTTAAGAGTTCACTCTAACCTCGTCACTGCGGTCGGCAAAACAGTCTGTTGTGAAAAGATCCATTTCGTATCTGCTCTGAAGCTTTGGATCAGATCACATCAGCGTCATCAGCTCCCAGAGTCTGAGCTTTGAAACTCAACTTTTAAGTCCTTCTTGAGGAAACGTCCACACTGTGCCTCAAAAACATTTCCATCCGACAATCTGCCATTTTGATGACAAATTCCAGCTGCTGTTGAAGTCATGCAATGCGATCAAAAGTTCAAATCAACTAAATGGACTGTGAGCTTTACAGTATCTATAATCGGGAATGATGCGAGTCAATTCACAAGCTATAAATGTAACAGTAAAAAACCAAATTGGGTCATAAAAATCACAGTACTGTAAATGGTTCCATAATGTGTAATGTAGTAATACAAAAGTTTCAAATGATCAGATATGGATATTAGTGGTTAATGCAATAAAAGAAACTTCACAAAGTCCAACATAAATCAAAATATTACCACTGCTTATAATATGTACTGCATTAATACCGTTTTACAAAGTCAAACAATTGGTGAAGGTTGATTTTTACTTAAGTGTGTACATTTAGGTTAAAGCTGAATTAGCTGGAATCACGGGGGAAATGACAGCAGGAATTCAACGATACAACCCTTCCTTCTGAATCTCCTGGTCCAAATCAAAAGACAAATACACAATTTCAGTCAAAGATTTGGATATTCCTTCTATTTCAGTATTTCTTTTTTCCCTTTTTTAATCATTTTCAACATTGCACATAAATACTGAAGATACCCAAAATGGGAAAGAACATACATGGAATTATGTCGTAAACAAAGTGTTACACAACCCAGAACATGGATTATATTGTAGATTATCAATTATTTAGCTTTGCATTCTCTCATCAGGTTGACGGGGTAGTCACCTGGAACGTTTTGTGCCTTTCTTGCCTTCTTAATGTACCTTTGACCATCAGTTATCATGTTCAGAGAAAGGGTGAGTTAGTAGCTCTATTAGTGCTACTACAACTACTATACAAATCCAATAAACAGTAAAGAGTAAACATGAAATCAATGAGTTAATTTGTTTGAGGAGTAGATAAAAAAGTACATAAACATTTAAAAAAGTAAATAAAATAGAATCATTCCCTCATAGCCCTCAAAAACACATTTACAAATCATTAAAAAAAACAAAAAAACAAAATCATGCTGATCCCTGTGAGCTCTAAGGATTAGGAAATAAACATCAGTCAGTCCAAAAAAATCTCATCAACAAGTGAGTCACCAAAACCACCGGTTTCTGAGGCTGATAATTCGAATGAACTTTTCTGGTAGAGGTGGCTCTAGGTGTTCAATTTTTGGGGCGGTTTTCATGAGAGAGTTTCATCGTAGTGTCTGATGGTTTTGGTAAATTTGGTGTTGTTGAGAATTTTCAGATTGACTGACTTTCATTTCGTAACTTAATGACGGAGTGTCTTTTCTCCTTACGTAACTCTTTCTTGCTGTAATATGGATTTGTACAGTAGTTGTAGTAGCACTAATACAGTCGGACTATTAACTCTGTACTCACCCTCCCTCACAAGACAACTGATGGTGTTAAGTACATTTAGAAGGTAAAAAATGGCACAAAAGGCACACCTGTGAATTGAAAAGCATTCTGGGTAACTACAGTACCTTGTGAATCTGATGACACAATGCAAAGCTATCATCAAGGCTAAATGTGGCTACTTTGGAGAATCTAAAATATAAAACCTGTTCTGGATTCTTGAACGTTTTTTTTTTTTTTTTACTTGTGTACGTGTTCTGTCGCTGAAGTAGAAGGTGCGTCTTTTGACTTGGAAAACCTCCAAAGGCATCAAGTCTTATCTGAGCGTAATCCATTCTGAAATGCATCCTGGGGTTGTTCAGACTCCGCATTAGAGCTGAACACGTGATTAGGTTTGATCAGATTGGCCGGGACGGATGTTAATGCAAAATCCGAACAGCGTTGAAGTGGAATGGAAAGTTTTCAGGTAGGTTCGAAAGCTCCTTAACATGCCCTGCATCTGTTCAGCGCCTGTCTGAATAACAGCAGCTGCTACAAGTGCGAGATGTTAATGTCAGACATTATATAGCACAGGTCTCCATCGACTAAATGTTATCATGAATCAGAGTGTCAGACATAATGCTCACATTTCCATTCAGGTCACATGTGGTAGTAATAGCCCAAGCCTTGATGTGCGACAGAAAGATGCAGTGTCATTTACTTAATTATGCTTCCTGTGTGACTCCCACCTGGGAAACCATTTGATGTATCCTCGATGCTGCTTTGTGAAAATAGCGCAGGAATCCCAGTGTTGTCTTCATCAGAGGCCTCTTCCTTGTTTAATACAACACTATATTAATTAAGAGGGATACTTACAGATTGCTCCATAAATCATTTTCACTCACATCTTCATGCTTGGTCTCACACTGCAATTTGCATCCTTTCCCCCTCATAACAGTGTTCACTTTAGAAAAGAAGGATGGCACGCTACTGAAGGCGATGTCTTCACTGTCACATTATGTCTCACAGGAGTTTAGCAGTAACCTTAAAAAGATGGATAACTGAGCTGACTCACTGATGCTGTTATCCTCGACATCTGGGACATTAAAGAGGCAGTTACACCGGGTTGAAAGTGAAAGTCATGATGCAAATTTCTGCCTCTAACTAAATGTGGAAATGTCACTCCATGTTCTCTGCACACCAGGCCTGCACAGGATGGATTTCAGTTTGATTATTTGCACGAATAAAAAGCTTTTGACAAGTCTTATGAAAGAATTTTATCACCTATCTGGGAAGAAATCACTTATTTCTTCCCAGACATAGAGCCTCTTTGTAGAGCCTCTATAATTTATCTCTGCACTTTGTTGATATTTGGGTGATTGCACTATTTCACTATTTTCAGGTATCTGTACTTTAATGGTGTATTTATTGTCTTGGTGACTTTGGCCAGTACACAACTGTGGTGTTGAACAGTCGGATGACACGGGGTTGAAGGATCTCCTACAAGGTTTAGTCCTGCACACCACACAGTTTTTCGTGATAGTCTGCTGTGCTGTAGTTGTAGTTAAGAGGACACCTTTAAAGGAGACATATTATACCCCTAATTTAATTCCAACAGGCCCCTACAGTGTGTGCTGTTCATTTTGACCTCTCCTTCATTCTGCTGTGTCTGTATGCACCCTGGCTTTCAGCTGTGTATTAAAAGGTTTGTTTCAGTGTATTTGCTTTAAATTCAAATGATCTCCAGGTCACTGCACACTGATCCCGTCTGTGCCATGGATTCTATCACGGAGACCCTCTGGTACATTATCCCATGATGATTTTGGTAGTGATGCTGGGTTTGATGAGTCCCGGAAAAGTGGCAAAAGACAGTGAATTTAAATTTGTGACGTCACATATATTCACAAATCCAAATGGCTTGTTCTGGATTCAAGTATATGAAAATGGCATTTGCTTTTTTTCTGCTTTTAGGTGAGAGTTTTTAGTACTTCAGACATATTTCAATTATTGGAAGAGACCCCAAACCTTATTTTTCACAATATGCCTCCTTTAAATGATTGTCTTAAGCAGTAAGCCAGTGTTCAGGATTCGATTACCCATAAGCGCCGCAAGCTCCTGCACCTTTTACACTTTTGTCCAAATATGGTCAATCCTGGCTTTTGTCTTTGGTATTGTTTTTAAGAAAGTGCAAGCTGATTGGCCTGAAAAATGACAGCTCACAAACCAATAAGTGACATCATGGTTACTTTGTTGACTAATATACAGTCTTTAGTTTCCACCAAGCACCAAAACCCAACCAAGCTGAGTCACGATGACGTGAGCTGAGTCAATGCTGTCAGTCGAAACGCACCATTACACGCGACACAACTAAATATGGAAGTGTCACCTGATGCTCTCTCCACACCAGGCCTGTATAGGATGTTTTTAATTCACTTCTTTGCACCAATAAAGGACTTTACTGAATATTTGGGATAAAATTAATTTCTGAGCAGTTAGAAGTTTTAAAGAGCCTCTTTAATCCATATGTAAAGATCAATGGAAGACTGAGAGCTGGACCTGTGTGTGTGCATTAATGGACATTAAGCAGCGGGATTTCAGTAGACATTACTAATAACAACGCCGTCAGTGTCAAAGGTTCACCTGATGACATGTCTCCCCCAATTAAAATTTTTTTTCCCTGTACCTTTAATATGATATGTAACTTTTGGGTCTCTAAAAATAACCTGCTTTATTAATAATTACATTTTAATTCATTTTTTTTCCTTGTTGGAAACTTTGATTTATTTTTTGGTTGATTTTCTTCGTTATTTGGTTCATTTTTGTTAATTCCAATGAATTTGTTGTTCATTTTGGGGCTTGTTTTCATCATTTTTCCCATCATGATGATTATTATGCTCATTGTGGGGACTATTTTTGCTCCATTTTTTCTCAGTATGGTTGATTTTGTCACCTATTTTGGTTCATTTCTATGCATTTTTGAAGATAATTTTGAGTTTATTTTTGTTAATTTTGTTGATTTAGTGCTAATTGTATTTAAATGAACAAAATAAGTTAAAGCATCATTCTCATTCATCTTTTTGTTGCGTTTAAATAGTAAAATACATACAAATGTTATGATACAGTAAAGCCTGTCAATATATAACTTTCTGCACTGTTTTTGATCATTTTATTTATTATTTAGTTAACTTTTGCTAATTTCTTGGACTACTTTCATTTTGGGGATTGTTTTGTTCTTTTTTATTTTGTTAATTACTCTTTTAATTTTGGTTCAGTTTGATTAATTTTGGGACTGATTTTGTTCATTTCAGTTCACTTTACTAGAATTTTTTTTTTAAATTCCTGGGCATTTTCTAGATCATTTTAGTTTATTTTGTTGATTTAGTGCTTATTGTTCCATCCATCCATCCATCCATTCATCATCCATCCATCCATCATCTATCCAACCATCCATCCATCCATCCATCCATCCATCCATCCATCCATCTATCCTCGCAGGGCTGACATATAGAGACAGACAACCATTCACATTCATACCTATGGGAAATTCAGAGTGACCAATTAACCTAACCCCATGTTCATGTTTTCGGTTGTGGGAGGAGCCACAGGACTCGGAGATAATTGATATAAAATGTCCTCCAAAATTCAAACCAAACCTACACCCTTAATGTTTGCAGACAGAGATATAGACGAACTCTTCCAACCAAATAACCAAGCGGCATTTCCAGTTGTCACCTGATGATATTATACCATGCGTCTCAGTTATTTGGAAATCCGAATCACATGACAGCGTGTAGACAAAGACCAGATCAGACTGCTTTGTTATTTTAGTGGCTCATGTGATCAGGGCTCAACACCAAAGGTCCCCTCAGAGTCTCTGCCCTCGCACCCCCCAGATGAACACAGTGAATGACTGTTGCCTGAGAAAAAAGGTCTGTGTACGCTTTCGTCACATTTTTTACTCAAAGGATGAGTCTTGAAAGAAAAAAAAAATCTCAGCAAATAAACATCCTTTGTTTTTGCTCAAACAAGACTGCATTTGTTGTTGTGCTCTGGGCTGTGATGTCACCGTCATGGTTCATCCTCTCCGTGACCTCTCAAATAGCTTCATCAGTAGGTGCACACCAGCCATCCAATCGTCATGCCCACACCGTTTCCCACTCGCACAAACACAAACATGCACTTATTCATCCAACATCACAAAAATAGATCAGAGAGTTCACTGTTCTCTGGATCTGGTTGTTCTTCCTCCAGTGGGAGCTGTGTTTTCGCTGGAGTTGCACAAAGCTCTGTGATCTGTGAGGGTATTGTACCAAAGTCCCACAGATGATAAGTAACAACATACACATGCTGATTATCTGGCAGAATTAAACTTTTACTGTCTGTATGTTAGCACAAATATGTGTACTTTCATCTCCTTTTTCATCACACACTTGTTACTTTACTTTTACAGTGCACTATATAGAGTATTTAAGTCCTGTTGCCTGTGGTTGGGCCCATGGCACCTTGTATTGGCCAAAAAGAAATCACATTACACTCAGCAGCAACAGGCATCAGGGCCAGAGAGGAGGATCTGTCAGTTAGTTGAATCTCGGATTCAGGAGGAGCAGTGTGGTTTTCGTCCTGGTCGTGGAACTGTGGACC
>JAQQAE010000324.1:0-35592 GCA_029823295.1 Pseudamia nigra
TCTCTCCTCTGTCCACTAACCCCAGTCGGTCGAGGCAGATGGCCGCCTACCCTGAGCCGCTGGTTCTGCTGGAGGTTCTTCTCTTCTGTTAAAATAAGTTTTTCCTCCCTCCTGTCACCTTTGTCTTGCTCTCGGTGGTTCTGTTGGTTTACTCTCTGTATAGTCATGACGTTCCGGCCTCGAATTGTTGAAGTTTGAATTATCTGGGTTTTTCCTGTCCTTTCCTGTTGTTATTTTGACATTTTTGTCAAGACATTTATGGATGATGAGGATAGATGTATGACATCCTTTCAGTTTTTGTTTTCTAAGTTCGAAGCACTACTGCAGAATGTCAGACACGTACCTACCTACTACTCATCCATCCATCCACTCACCCAACCAACCGAATGCCTGCCCACCTGTCCGTCCAGGCAGACAGACAGACCAGGTTCATAGCCTTCAGTGCCTATTTTAGCGAATAAAGTACCCTTACACTGTCAGTTTTCAATGTACTGGGCACTAGGTAGGAAACTGACAATATGTTCTAGGTGGAGTTGTTACCAAAAGTCGGTTGACTTCCAGACAGGAGGGTTACAGTTCTGCTTCATACTTTGTGTATTTGTGACTTTTTTCCCCATTTCTTTTAAGTTTTCATGCCTAAACTGGATAAATTTTAACCTTGCACATCCATGAGAAAATTATTTTCTCAGGGAACTGTGTGTACTGAAATGTGACACCTCAAGACACCCCGAGCAACCATCAGAAGTATGTGACAGGTAGAAAATGGGAATGTGTTGATACATGACAAGCTGATTGGAAACCTAATTAGTGGACATTTTACTTCTAGTGTAAAATAATTGTTTTACTGCTATGTTGGCCCCTAAATAAAAACACCATTGTGTTGAAATAATACATTTTTTTCCCTATAAAACTCTATAGGCTGGTTGACTCAATACCTTTCAGTGTCTTTGTGGAACTTTAAAGACAAGACAGATTAAGCCTTCAGAGTTCAGTGTCGCCTGCGTAACACAAGACACTGTGGTAATTGACCCACTTCCTGATGCCATTTATAACTGCTGCTGTTATGAATCATTGTGTTGAAAAATCAGAGTAACTGGGTATCAAGCAGCATTCAAGGCTAACACCTACTACTACACGAAACCAGATTGTAGATTTTCAGCGTTGCCTGTGACATCATACAGTCCTCACCCCATTACGCTGTTAAAAACCTCTGGCAGCGGAGTTTAATCAGCTGAGTGTTTCTTTTCGAGTGTTTCAAAACTGAGATACAAAGAAATGTGGAAATTTCAATTTGTGTCAAGCCCAAGAACATATTGATGTTTCAACTGAAATAGTTCTAAGTGTAATGCATGCCACGTGCCAGGTTATTCTTTTAGGTCAATTTAATTTTCTCAATATGTTCGCATTACAAGAGTAATCCTAATTGAATTTTATTGATTCAAAGCAGAGCCTCCAATGAAAAAACAAACCAATCATGGATGTTATGTAATGTGCCATCTTGTCTGGTGGCAAAGCAGCATTAATTTATCACCTCGTTGGGCCAGTGTGAGTCTCCAAAGGGAAAAAAAAAAAGAAACAACACAAAGCAGCAGCTTAAGATCCAAGATGGCAAAGTTCATTTAAATATCCTACTCGTTCTTTCACTTTTAATGAAGCAGAGCAGAGTATTTCCATGAGGTTCCTTGAAAAAGCAGCCTATTCACTTCACACATAGTCAATGTTATTATTTCTTCCACAATTCAAAATCAAACAAATATCCTCAGTTCAGTGATAAACACATTTAACTATCCCATCTATGTTATATGTGCATGCGTACGAATACTTAAACCTTCAAATAGCCTGGAGATGCAATTTTCTATGTGCATACACTAAGCTTGCCGTGCTGCTTTTACGGTGATACGGTAGATCTATACACTATGTACAGACAAAAATGAGCTGCAGGCTCTCTGTACCTCGTTGTTGCCCAGCTGGAACCACGGCTGCTTCCCATAGGTAAAAATCTCCCACAAGATTACTCCAAAGCTCCAGACGTCGCTTTCCGTGGAGAATTTCCTGTACATGATGCTCTCTGGAGGCATCCAGCGAATAGGCAGCATAGTATGTCCTCCAACCTGTCATTCACGGGGAAAAAATGGAAAAGAGAGGTCAGATATTACTGCATATGGAGATTAGAAAACAAGTCTACTCCCAGGCGTTTGGGGATTAATGTGTCCTTGCATGTAACTGATATGATGGGTTTAGCACCACATGAATGTCGGCACTGATGCAATTGAAGAAAATGCTGACTTATCTCCCACCTACTCTATATGTATAGGATGGAAAAATATGGAATCCTTTGCATCTTCTTTACAGGTCCTTGATGAAAGAATGCAATCTGCTATCCCTTCTATGTGGAAGTACTCGCATAAAGCAGAGGATCACAGTCTCAAAGCTTTGGATTAAACGTGTTCTAATCAGGTTTTAAATAAATCAGTTGAGGTTTTGAAAACTGCTAAAAACAACCTGTGAATCCTTCTAGAAAACGGAGCTGTGTGGCTGCTAATGTAAATGTCCTTCTCAGTAATATGAGTATTTAAATCAGATTTTTATCTGGTCACATTATACACTAAATATCAACATGTAAACATGTATTCATAAGGTTTGCATGAAGCAGGGTGACATTATAGGCAGAGGAATCAACTGAAAGCCCTTTAATGTCTTCAAAGCAGCAGCAGCAAATGAAGTCTTCCTTGTTATAAATCCACAGAGGCTGGATATTAATCGATTAAACAATGATCCATTAATCATCCTTGCTCTCAGCTTCCATTAGCAGGGATTGTTTTAAAATCTATTTCCCATTCATGTCAGTAGCTGTGCTTTAATTACGGCAGCGATGAACTGGACAAGACTGATGTCAGCATGAGGTGGCAATGTACTGAAAGTGTCAAAATCCTTCAACATCCTTCTTTTTCTTCTTCTTCTTATCATTGTTACTAGATATTATTGCAGGGATCATAGATGTAAGAAAAGTGCAGTATTGACATATGATGTAAACTACACAAGATGAACCACTATGGTCAACTAACCACTAACCCCTATGATTAAATAACTGTGTTGCCCCCATGACGAAACATGACATTCATAAATAAATTACACACAGTGTACATGCAAGTCAAGGCCCTATAATTTATACTGATACCATATTGCTTTGCTCCAAAATGAATTAAGAATAAATAACATGTACAAAAACAAATTCTTCAGGCTGTCATAAACACACATTATGTTGGGCCAAAATAAACACATTAAGTTTCTGAAGTTAAAGAAATGGTGATGAAACAAAATGCATTTGTAAAGTAATTCACAGTACGTCAGTGTTACAGATGTTCAAAAATGGCAAATTTAACTCCCAACTTTCCATTAAACTGTTACAAACCTGAAGATATGTTGTATAGTAATTTGATTGGAGTTACTTTCATAACAATCTACAAATACTTATTATATTTTTCTGCTTTAAATTTATTTTATGTTTTTTATGTCCTTGACATTACTTGTTGATAGAACTGATTGTGATTCAAAATCACAATCCATTCAATTCCACACTCTTTGTACTGCTCTCAGGACTTTTGACAACAGGAGGGTTAATTTTGTTGGTGACATTAATTTCTAGACATGAGGGTTGTTTTTTTGTCCTTTGCTGGTGTTATGTTGACGTTTTATAATATATATTTATACCATCCATCCATCCATCCATCCATCCATCCAGGCTCAGTGTGGTTAAGGGCAGAATAAATTCAGATATGCAGTATAGACTAGCATATACATATTAGCTCTAAACACTTCATTAAGCCACTCTCTCAGCTTGTTGCTGCATTTACCGTCGCAGGGTTTCTCCTCTAGGCTGTAATGCAATCAGATTAATTTAATCATAATAAGCTCTTCTTCCAATTTTATTTACCATCTTCCACATCTGTGTATCTTCATCTGTGAGTGCTGTATGGCATTCTAAATGCCACCACAACAGGAAAAAAAAAATCATCTAAATTGTTCCTAATTACCTACTTCTGTAGCGGGCTCATTGCATATTTCCTTTGAAAGTCAAACACAATCTCTGCATGTCAACTTGATGCGGTAGATGAATCTTCTGGATGTTTTAAAGAAACATGAGATTTGTCAGTCTGCCAAAAGGCTGCTCCTTCCTGGGCATTTATTCAGAACATCCCCATGTTTGTACATTTCATCAAATTTACTCACTGAATATGAGGTCTGTTTGTTTGCATTTCCTTGTCCTTCATTTGCAATAATCCCTGAAGCAGTGGAGGCTTGAAGCATCAGCAAATGGTCGAAAATGTTCACAATAAAAAGCAAGTGTCATCCAGATGGTTGGATAATATTGGAAAAATCTAAGAATCCAAGATAGCAGTTTGAAAGAAGGCTTCATAAATGGTTCACAAACCTACTGTAGGTTTTATTTCCATGAGGCAAACAGAAATACAAAGATTTTGTTTCCTCTGGATACTATAGATCAGTACTATGGTTCTTCACTGTGTTTAAAATATGCATCTCAGATAGGAATTTTGTACCTTTTGGACCTCTGACTTCCTCAGTGTAGTGGTTGGCTTGAGTCAAATAAGTCAATAATTAGTGTAGCATACACTGTTTACTGTGAAGCAATAGCAAGAAACTTTATGACATTTAACCCAAATCAATATTTGTATGTATGGTCTGGATGTCAGCAAGCCCATTAAATATAGTTTCCTGCAAAAACACCTAAGGTAGATGCTGAGTGGGAATCAAAATCACAATCCATCCAATTCCACACTCTTTGTACTGCTCTCAAGACTTTTGACTCAGGTGGTGTTTCAGCAAAACCAAATAGAAATATTTGGAACCATCTGATCTGAGTACAGCCGTCAGCAAAACATATGCACTGACCTAGTCACTTTATTATCTTAATGTGGAAATTGTAGTATTATTGCTCTAGTCAAGGGCGTGTGCGCTGTAGGGACATGTCCTTACCCACATTTGAGGAACTTATTAATATGACTTAATATTTCTGATGGCAAAGCACTACACATGCCCTCATTTGAGCACAATGTAACATAAGTTTGTCCATGTCAGCAAGTTTGGTTCTTGTTATGCCACAACCACAAAAACAGACGAGACATCAATTTTTTTCACCACTCATGAAACCACGTTATAATTTAACCTGCTCACTATCGTCACCAGTGGAAAACATTTAGTTAGTGTTAATTGGAGCAATAACCCAGTCCTTTCTTACTGTAAACTCAAAGTTAAAAAATATAATCCAAGAATTTCACCTTCAATTTGTTTTGAAAAAACGTCTCCAAAAATATATGGTTGCAGATTTTTTTTAAAAAAGCTATGGAGATATAATTCATAATTCTGTGTACATACACACACATTGCTGTATCACATAAATGCTGTATCTCAAGTTGAAAGATAACCTGTTCTAAGCAGTTGGACCTTTAGATTATACTATGATTATCCATATGCTTTCATGGAATACCTGTAAATTATTATGCCTTTTGATGTTTAGTCAGTTGTAAGTTAATGGATGGTAAATATCCAGCATAAAGGCACATACATTTTATAGCTTTCTCTATATGTACTATATAATTTTTAAAAAGAACTAATTTTATTGACCTTTTTCAAAGCCCAAAGAGTGTTTTCTGAGGAGAGATTCATTTTCACTTCCATTCTGCTTCACATTAATACATTTACACACATTTACACCTCAGAGCCACCCAGTACAACTATGGCCTTCCCCTAATACCACCAGGGACTAAGAGCTCCACTTAACCACATCTCTGTATAGAAGTTGTAAAGTGAGAAAAGAACACTTTTGTGTCAATTTTCTGAATTCTCCACTTACAATCCTGCTTCTCAAACCATCTGCCCAAGGGCTTTCAAAGTATTAACTGAATGTTAAAGACAAAAACAATCCTTTACCTTCTAATTCCTGTAACTTCTTCATGCCAGCTAATTTTCTGGCTGAATTCCACTCCAAACCTTTATGATTCAACCCGCATTGGGAGACAGTCAAGCGCAGTGCAGATAAAACAGTAATTTACATAAACATACATTTGGGAGGAGTTTTGATAAGGTGTGAATCTTTAATGACACGTTCTCATTCTTCTGCATTCAACCTCAACCTAATTTTACCGCTTTATGCAGCAAGCTAATGCCCAAGTGAACAGTGACTTGTACTCTACCTGGTCTCATTTGACATGACAGGCTTTAGTATTGTACACAACATTAAGTCAATATCGATGCTGAGACCAGTCGCCCTCATTGTGTAAAACCTCTGGGCCAAACTAGGTGGGCTCAAAGTGAGAGGAGGGAGTTGGCGAGGGACAGTATACCAATCTGTCCCCCTGTGGAGCTTTACATAGATTAAACAAAATTAATTAAGTTCCTGTTAGTCTAAATGACTTATCTGAGGTCCACCCTGGCCATTGCACGCAAGGCTAAACCTCATCAGATGCATACTAATGATTCAACCACAGCTGTAGCGAGGGACATTAAAACTGGCTGACTCTTTGCTTCCCTAATGATTGCATGCGATCACCTTGGGTTTTGTGACAAGGCCATGGCAATTATCTTGGAACATGGGGGGAAAAAGAAAAAAGGAACGGCTGAACACATAATAAAAATAAAATAATTGCCCCTGTAATTATCCTCATCTTTCTCACTCAATGTCACGTCGGGAAGCCGGCAATGCTCTGCAGGGAGTGAGAAATGAGTCTGGGGCTTTTTTTTGTTGCTGTGTAAACTGGATTAGTGCTCTGCCTGTCCCACCATGGCAGGGGAGTGATTGGATTAACGGCGTGGAGAGCACAGCAGCATGGCAGGGGGATAGATTACTGGCCCTGTTGGGCTCTTCGATGGGCGCTCCGCAGCCTGCAGGGAGCCCTGGGAGGCCCCAGACATCTTAAAGGGCCCCGATAACCATCTAAACACACTTTCTCTCCCTGTTCTAACCACACGGCTATCTCTGCTCGCCCAGCTCAAACAGCAGCAAACATAAGTTCACTTTTAGAGGCTATGATGTCCATTAGGTTTCTACCTGCTGCGCTGCTGCCAAGTGCAGATAAAATGGTATCTACTCTGGCTGCTGCATGCTGGTGGGTGGTGAAAGTGGCTGAAGGTTTTCAAAACACACACACCACTAGACTGCTGCAATCATGCATTTTCACATTTACATTTCTGGTACTTCACACTGGCTCTAGCAATACAATAGAGATTATTCGGTAAAGTTAATGTGTCCATCCTTATTCAACCACAGGATTGCAGAAAGGTTTGGCCCTAGGTATATGAGGGGCAGCAGTGAAAAATTTGGGTTGGTATTATGTCTTTTGTATTAAGCACTTCATGCCAGACTTCACCAAATATAGGAGGAAGAAATCCTTCGTTCCCTCCACAGTAACAATACTGAACAAATCAAATAGTCACCACTGTCACTGCAATCTATCTATCTGTAATCAATACGCCTGCCTGCCTACCTTTGAAATATGGCAAGTACATGCAGCATCTTCTGAGCCCAATTTATCCAACTCCTGTCTAAGGGCAAATTATGTAGATATATGCTGTAAGTGTTATATCATTAACCTCTGCCAAGAAGGTTAATGTTTGTGCCATCGGTGGTTTGTCAGTCTGTTAGCGACTTCACACACTGTGATAACATTTCCAGGGAAGGCCTGAAATGCAGAAAAATGGGAACCTATGATTAGATTCTGGCGATGATCTCAATGCAGAGTTTACCACCGTTTTCTGTTTGGTTTGTTTGAATTAGTGCAAATGAGTCTGCTGTCTGTCACAAGAATCACAGCTTTAACATTCATGCCTGGGGTCAAAGCTCCCTGATATTTTTTTAATGTGTTTAAAGGAATGAGTTTGTTAAAGAGGAACAAAATCATATAAATCATTCACTCAGTTGTATATCTACTTGTCGTGCTGGTAAAAGCAGTCGTCAACATTCAACAGCATCTACAACCTTTCTGCTGCAGGATAAATATGCACCGAAGTAAACAATTGCAACTATAAAATAACTGCAATTTTTAACGGACTAAGTGATCATTCCACCAGCTAAAGACAGGTAACAAATACAGTACATTATGGTTGATTATGTAATATACAGTACAGTACAGCCCTTTACAACAACCTATATGATTTTGTCAGATCATTAAACTATCTGCAAAAACTACCATTTCTGTACCATTTAACCCAGGCCTTTCTTTGAGGTCAACTGTAAAATCATGCTAATGTCATAGATTTATTACTGATCATGAGAGACAGACAGTGTAAGAGCCTAGTTTAAAAAAAAAAACACCCCAAGCAGTGAGGCAGAACAGCTTTTTCTTCCTTCCTGCAGCAGTAATAAATATGGCCTGTGTACTCATTAGCACAAAGCTGTATACAGTTTTCAGGAGCGTGTGCTTGATAAATAATGCAGCAGAGAAGGTTCTGTTTGATCCTTGAAACAGTAGAATCCTAGGGACCATTTTTCTTCAAAGCAGAGCTTTGCAGGTACGCACAGGGTTCCTGGCAGAGTCCTGCGGAACACCAAGTCCTTGAAACTGAGTCATTAGAGTCTATTTTTCTCACAGTGCTTGATAGTCATTAGTCAGTGACAAAAAGGAATATTCTGTCTGTGAAAATATTATAGTCATCCCCAAAGATATTAGAAATAAAAAAACAACACCATAATTATTGTTTCCTTCATTTACCTGTTAACTGGACACTGAATGTAAAGCAGAGATGTGAAAACAAAAACCCGACGGAGTACCTCGGAAAAATAAGGAAAAAACCTGGCTACTGCTAAATGAAAACAAGTAAACCTCTAGAGGGAAGTCTAAAGAATTTAATATTCTCTAGCAAAAAATAGTATAAATCCTAAGCCTCTGCATCTTCTGACAGAAAACTACACGCTCCTGTTCATAATTTGGCTCCAATGAGATATTTTGAAGCCATTTCTTTTCTTGTCTGGATGAAGAAACATCTGACATTAAAACAATACCTGCTGCCTTCAGAATGAAAAAAGAAAACTTTTTGAACTGATGACAAATATATCATGTCCTAGTAAGTCCTAGGTTCTCAAATGGGGATGCCCAAAGATCCACTCTGAGGTTGTCAGATTTGCACACGTTGCATAAAGTGACATGCTGTATAACAAAAAACATGCATGACACATATGTATGTAAAAGTATTGGTTTGGTCGTCCCTCATTAAGTGTAGGCTGCCACGAATGCTACACCTCTATGACCTCTGAATATCTGTCATCTCCAAGCACATTTTCCCCTGCAGTCCAATCATCTATATTTCACATCCAGTATATATGTATAACCTTCTCATTATTATTTTTATGTATTTTTTTTCCTTTTCAACCTAAACAGAAGGAAAGAATTAAATATTTATTCTGACACCTCATTGAACACGCATGTATGCATACAAATATTATATCTTCGTGCATACATTTATAAATGCATAGACCTGCAGCTAGTATTAAGCCAGCACTAAATAGGTCTAGTTGAACCCAATATCATTCTAGAATTTCTTTCGAGGTCTTATATCTTTACACTTAATTCAATCTTATCCTTACGTGTGACTAATAAAGACTAACTGTGAGGCTGGTGACCAGATAAAATGTGTTGATTATCTACCTGCCCATTTTCCATCTCAAAAGACTCTGATTGGCTGAACAACAGATTATTCAGAAGGTGACACAGGGTCATATTCTGACACAAGGAAATTATAAACATACAGTAAGGCTTTGCAGTTTCATTGCATGTTGATTTTTTTCTGAAAAATGTCAGACATTGTTTGTGTGCTAATTTTAGCCTGAAAGCAATTGGTTAGGGATGCACCCGGTTCCGGTTTGAGTGAACGCTGGTGTGAATTTCCGTTACTGCTCTCTGGCATTTAACATGATTTTAATTACTTTTTCAGTTGATAGTGTTGGTTTAATGGTACAAGCCTAGTGTTACATGGTCGGCATTCTGTTTTAATGTCACAGTATTGTTATCAGATTGTTTTGCACCACCTGTTTGGACTTCAGTAGCCTACCTGTGGTGTCTCTGCGGTCTATTTTCCGGATTCCTCCATTCACTAAGCCAAAATGAGGATTAATGGTGGTTTGACAGGCTGTTTGTATGGTGTCTGCTTGTCTGGGCTGCTTTACCCTGTCTCAATCCTGCGAAAGCCAGTATCCGGCTGCTGAGCTGCTGAAACTTCGCTGTCACCCGACTGTCCCACCACCACTTCTGCTCCTCTACGTGGAAAATATATCACCCGTGGTTCCTGATGGGCTTTCAACACCGATGACTACACTCCAATCAACTCCTTCTGGTCTACATCTCAGGAGGAGCGTGCACCGCGGTGTATTAGCCACCCTAGCCAGCTCTGCTAATCTGCTCATCTATAGCTGCACTGAACTCAACTTCGGACTGTTCAACATCCGCTCTGTCTCCGGTAAAGGGCAGCTCCTCCAGGATCTCATTGGTGACCACAGATATGATGTCCTGTGTTTGTCTTGGCAGCAACAGAATGACTTTTCCCAGCTGAATGAAGCAACATCTCCCGGGTTTGTTTACATCTGTCAACCCCAGGCCACTGGACAAACAAAATTAAACTGCCTTGTGCCATATCATTCGGTAATATTGAGAACATTTACTTATCTGCTCAGACCACTGGTATTGCTAGTCTCCCCGCCATCAACCACTTCTCCATCCCTAATGAACTGCTTTCCCATTATAACACTGGAGTTCATAATCTTCTGGATTCCTTGGCCCCTTGGAAAGCACAGTTTGTCACCTTCACTCACTCCACACCCTGGTTTACACCCGAACTCCATCAACTCAAGGCTGAAAGACGTCAACTGGAACGCCTCCACAGGAAATCTGGCCTCACTGTACAAAACATTAATCTCTCAAATAAGCTGCAGTCACCCCCATAGTTAAGAAACCTGGTGCAGACCCCACAAACTTCAATAACCTTTGTCCCATCTCCAATCTTCCTTTTCTTTCCAAAGTTCTTGAAAAAACAGTTGCATCCCAGGTCCATGCCCACCTCTCTGACAATAACGAATATGAACATTTCAGTTCCAATCTGGTTTTTGTCCATTACACAGCACTGAAACAGCTCTGATAAAAATCACTAATGACCTCCTAATGGCTGCTGACTCCAGACTCCTTTCCATTCTCTTTCTCCTTGATTTAACAGCAGCATTTGACACAATCTCCCACTCCATTCCCATCAATAGACCTGCCTCCATTGGTATTTCAGACTCATCTCTTAACTGATTTATTTCATATCTCTCTGGCTGCACTTAGTTTATTCAGCTAAAAACATTCATTTCCCACCCATCCCCGCTCCCCACTGGAAATTAATGTTGTACTTTTGAAATATGTGATCAAGAGGAAGGAGGTAGATGATAAATAAAAGGGGGGCAAGGACAGAGTCTTGGGGAACACATATTTCAAAAATACATTAATTTCCAGTGTTATGTGGATGACATCCAGCTCTACCTGTCCACAGAACCCAATTCCACCCTCCCACCCACATCCCTCTCTGACTGTCTACAGGAAATCAGATCCTGGTTCTCCATCAACATCTTGAAACTTAATAGTAACAAAACTGAAATTCTTCTCATTGTCACCAAATCCACTCTGTCTAAACTCAGCACTTTCTTCATTCAAATTGACAACTCCACTGTTTCCTCCTCCCAGGTTAAGACTCTGGACGTCATCCTCGATAACACTCTTTCATTCCAGTCCCATATAAACAATGTCACCCGTTCAGCCTATTTTCACCTGCACAATATCTTGGTACAAATTCATCCATAAACTGCAACTTGTCCAAAACTCTGCTGCCTGCATCATTACCAGAACCCCTACCATTAGTCAAATAACACCTGTCCTGCAGCAGCTGCGCTGGCTTCCTGTCAAATTCTGTATTACATGTAAGATCCTGCTTCAAACCTTCAAGGCCAACAACAACCTCGCTCTGCAGTACCTCACTAACTTCTCCACAGAAACACTCCTGCACCCTTAAGTCGTCTTCTGCCATATATATATTGGCATGTGTTTTGTTTTATCAATTTTATGTGTGTTTATAACTGTTTTGTACGGTGACCTTGCGTGTCCTGAAAGGCTCCTATAAATAAAATGTATTATTATTATTTATAACTTGTAACATTTTAAAAGTTAGACTTCTTCTGGCTTATATGGGTGGGACTAATGCGTTTACTATAAGTCTGACTATGATTGGTTATGTTTTTTGATGTCACTGATGCCTCATGAGTGGTTGTACTGAGTAAGTTCATACTTCCACCTCTTTTATTTTACATCACAGATTTTATGTTACCCTCAAACCCAGTAATATTATTTTTTTTCACTTGGGGATCTTTTCAGTCACACTGGTATTGAAGTCACACTGGTACATCTTGGACTCAAAAACAGGATGTAACCATATTTGGACAAATGGTGGCAGCATGCCAGGGGTCTCATGGGAGAGCTAACACTAGCTTACTGACGCAGTAAAACTTCTCCAAGCATTACTAGTCAAATTATGATGTTGTTAGTGTAAACACTTATCCACAACTGCAGTCGAGCAAATCTCAGGTAAAACTATGCCCAAATTGAATAAATAAAAGATACAAAGCTCCAACTTGGTCCGACTTCACTGGCGAGTCGAGTTACCATAACAACATGTCAATCAAAGACCAGGACGACAGTGATTTGTCAGATTACTTGCTGTAATATCTTAATAATAGAGGGAAAAGTTAAAGAGGGACCACCAGATCACTAGTAGAGCAGGGGTGGGCAAACTATGGCCCGCAAGCCATATCCAGCCCATTGGTCTTTTTAATCCGGCCCGCTGAAGATTGCCCAAATCATATCATAATTATGACTGCATTCATGTCACCTTGTCCTGTAATGCCTGGCATTCCACCAGGGGATGCACTGCAGTGATACATTGACGTGATTTTGGAGAGTCTGGCCTACTCTGTTATTACTCTGAATCCATCTGAAACAATGAGTGCACCAAAAAAAAGAATGGACAACTACATACTTTTTCACTGAAGTTTGGTCAAAGGCTGTATGTCTTATTTGCCAAGAAACCATTGCGGTTTTAAAGGAATGCAACATCAACTTTTTCACCAAGCATGCTAAATATCCTAACAACCAGTCAACGCAGGAATGGACAGCTACTGCTCAGAGGTTGGCAGGTATCTTGCAAACTCAGCAAAACACCTTTATCTGACAAACTGCCATCCAAGAATCAAGCACGAAGGCAAGTTATTTGCTGGCATTCAAATTAGCAAAGCCTTTCTCCAAAGGGAGTTTCTTAAAGAGTGCATGGTAGATGCAGCAAGTATTTTGTGTCCTGGGAGCAAGAACAAATTTGAAAAAAATAGCTTGTCATGCAGCACAGTGACTCGCTGTGTTGAGCTAATTGACAAAGACTTAGCTAGCAAGCTAAACAAAAAAGTCATTTA
The DNA here is from genome assembly GCA_029823295.1 of Pseudamia nigra. NCBI lineage: Eukaryota > Metazoa > Chordata > Actinopteri > Kurtiformes > Apogonidae > Pseudamia > Pseudamia nigra. Next base: position 13,496 of record JAQQAE010000324.1, read on the forward strand.
CATTATATTTCTTGGCACTGGACGAAAGTAATGACATGAAGGACACTGCCCAGCTTTTAATTTTCATCAGAGGGGTTAATGACTATTTTGAGATAATGGAGGAGTTGTTGGCTGTGGAATCCTTAAAGGGGAAAACACGGGGAGAGGATTTATATAACAGCATGTCAGGGGTCATCAAGAGGAACAAGCTACCTTGGAGTACGCTTGTCAACGTTACCACAGATGGATCTCCAAATCTGACAGGAAAAAATGTTGGGTTGCTCAAAAGAATCCAGGAGAGGGTGAAAGAGGCAGAAGGTTTTTTTCTTACCAGGAAGCACTGTGTTTTGCAGCTTGACCACATTGTAAAAACAGGTGTAAAACTCGTCAACTTTATTCAAGCGAGGGGACTTTAGCATCGTCAGTTTATTAAGTTTCTTGAAGAAATTGACACTGATCACCAGGACTTGCTTTATTACTCCAATGTTCACTGGTTAAGTTAGGGGAAAGTATGCCAACGAGCGTGGGAGCTCAAACAGGAGATTATCTCATTTTTGGAGCTACTTGAGAAAACTGACAATTTTCCTGAGCCGAGTGACACAGCTTGGCTTTGTGATTTAGCTTTTGCTGTGGACATACTGACACACATGAATGAGATGAACTTGAAGCTACAGGGGAAAGACCAGTTTGTGCATGAAATGTGCACAAATGTCAGAGCCTTCAAAACCAAGCTAGCTTTATTCTCAAAGCAAATGTCAAACAAGTCATTTGCTCATTTCCCCACACTGGCAACACTGAAAGAGGCCCCTCACTGGATCACTGGACGATCTGCATGGAGAATTCTGCCGTCGGTTCTATGATTTTGGAAAAATTGACAAGTCATTTCAGCAGGTGTCATGTCCCTTCACACAAGATCCTGAAACGGTGCCACAGGAGTTGCAGTTGGAACTGATTGATCTCTGATGTGACACCATCTTAAAGGAGAAGTTCCTCTCTCTTAAAATGGATGAATTTTATTCTTCATTAAGCACAGCCAAATTTCTAAACATCCAGAAAATGGCACAGAGGATGCTGGTGTTATTTGGCGCTATGTACAGTATGTGTGTGAACCAAGGGGCAATGACCAGGGCTGCTCAGTGAGGCCAACGCAGAAGTAACTCTACGTTGTAATTCCACCACTTGGCCACTGGGGAATCGATCATCCGGCTCCAAGAAGCTTTTTTCTCATAAAGATACATTGGACTTCTATCTGAAAATATCATGCAAATAAATTTTTTCATGGGTCATCATGGTCTCAAAGGCTTTATTTGGATTCTGTAATAAGCAATGTCTATCTTTACGTTTTTGCTTTGTTATTAAGATATTATGGCAAATGACCCGACAAATGACTGCCATGCTGGGGGTTGATTGATATGTCACAATAGCAGCCGCTCGCTGTAGCAAAGTTGGACTGATTCAGACCTTTGCATCTTCTTTTTATTCAACATGTTCATAGTTATACATGACATACACTCGACTGCAGCTGTGGGTAAGTGTTTACACTAACAACACCGTAATATGACTGCGTGGTGAAGTTTTACCGCATCAGTAAGATAGCGGCTAATGTTAGCTCTCACATGAGCCCCCTGGCATGAACTGAGTGATGAACACCTGCCACAACAAAACTAACACCAGACTTCGATGCATTGGCAAAAATCGGTGATCAACAACACTGTTTCCACTAAAAGTGAATGTAAGTATTAAGACTGTAATGCCTTTTTTATGTTTATATTTGATATGCATGTATCTGATGCTGGCCCGGCCCATCTGTCAAAGTTTAAATGCCAATGTGGTCCCTGAGCCAAAAAGTTTGCCCACCCCTGTATTAGAGGATCCAAATAAAATATTTGAAACCACACTGACTCATAACAAAAATGTATTCACTTAGTATTTTCAGAGAGAAGTCCAATGTAACTCTAGGGGGTCAGGGCTTCTTGGAGCCCAGAGAATGGTGTCCCAGCTGAACAGCCTGGGTCCTTGCCCACTGGTGAACACTGTGCAGAATTTGGTGACATCTAGCGATAAGGTTGCAAATTGCAAATGGGTCAATACCGCTAACCTCATTCTATCCGTCCAAGTGGTTTAGAACAGCCTACAGAGGCTGCAAAAATGCCCGGTGTGCACTGAAGTCAGTATTTGGATTGTTTGTTGTAGTTGCTGTCGAAACATGGTGGACTGAAGGGAAGTGGACCCCCTCCCTGGAAGTTAATTAATCTGAGTCATTGTCATTCTCAGGTATTATACACTAATAAATATATTTATGCATATTATATTTTTTCAGTTCACATATCTCTCTAAAACCTACATGCTGCACTTTTAATTCTGACATTTGAGGGGACAGGTCACACGGAGACAAAGCCTGTACGAGTGTAGCCATCTGTTCTACACCCGCTCGTGTTTCTAATTCTGTCTTACTTTTGCACCACAAATGCATATGGAGTTTTATAACATTCACCATCATTTATACTGTACCTTCCTACACATGCATAATTCAGTGCCTCACTTTCTAAACTCAGGAAAACATCAGCTGATATATTGTGCGGAAGTGATATAAAACACCTACACAGGTGCAGATTCTGCCGTTGTCTCTTTTGAAATAACACAAAAAGCATATTCAGTGGAGGAGAAGCAGGGAGATTTGACAGATGGATGTGATTTAGGACAGTATTCATCTCTTTCTTGAAGTTGTTCTCCCTGCTGTTGCAAAGTGTCTTGGGAGTCCCAGAGGGCAACAAGCGTCAATAGGACTAGTCAGCGATGGGAGGATTGTGTTCTTGGCAGGGCGCAGCTATTTATAATCACTCAACACAGGGAAAGTGTCCAATACTGTTAGGAGCTCCTTATCTCTGGGCTGTGTCAATATTCCTCAGTGTAGGCGGGCAGCGATGCTATCACAAAACACCACACAGCAGTGTACAGCTTCACACAGGCACGTATGGCAGACACAAACACACAACGCCCTGAATTCAAACTGGCTATGTATGTTTACTTTTTCATCAAAGCACATTTGTAGTTTCTCCCTCATCCAACATGCAGAGCTGCAAAATCTACCACGCTCACCTTTCCTCACTGTAGAGTGTGTCTGCCGTATGTGTCTGCTGAATCAGTAAATGATTCAATATATTCTGCTGGCGCCTGAAATTTCTCCAATAAATTCACCGCTGAGTTTGATTGAAAGGACCAGCATTCGTAAGAAAGAGTCACATTGAGTTAGATTTATGCTCACTTTTCCCTAATCTAGTGATACGCACCCATAGACATGGCCCATAAATGACTTCTTTTAGCTGGTGGATGCACACAAGCATCTGGCCAGTATTTAATTTATTACATGTTCATGCATTTTTTATTAGAGATACTATGTATATTATACGTATGCCTAGTCCTATGTCTACCCATTTGGACTGAGCAATTCCCTTTGCTCAGCAGTTCTACTCACAGCTGAAACCACTGTTAACCTTGGGAGTGTGGTGAGCTTCCTCCTGTCTGATTTGACACACATGGAATCACCAGCTGCTTCTTTTCACCTGTCAGAAAGAAGTTTGTTCAGGAGAGCATACTTAGCAGAGGGTTTCACCTCATTGCCCCCCAGTCTGCCCCCCCTCTGCAAAACAGCCTGACCTGACAGCAGGAGCCTATAACCCTGTGTCAAGGACATGATCCCTCATCGGTTCACACTGGGAATATTGCCCTGGTGGGGTGTCTGGCGAAGCTGGAGTCTCTGCAGTGGGGTACAGAGGCTGTGTTCCTGCTGTGCTGGATGAGTGCTCTTATCCCACTCTCCAGCACTGACTACATTTCCACGGACATTAAATTTCCCCTTTATCTGAAAAAGACAAAATCCCTAAAGTTTAAAGGACCAATGAAAATGAATGTTCTACGAATATTCCTGTTTGAATGGAGTTGTTCGTACTCTGACTATAAACAGGGCTTTTCTGAGTTGCTCCTCAGTGACAGGTGTTCCACTGTGTGAACTCAGCCTCCCTCTATCTTTCCGTCAAATACTGTTTTGGAAAGGTCACACTTTTGGTATTTATGCATAACCAAGAACCTGCTGATGTCCTCTGTCATAATATTTAAAAGCATGTGTGTTTTTCCTTCTGGCTGGAATTGTGATTTTCTTTAAAATATCCATCTTTGCCAGAGGGGATCTTTGACTCGTCACAGCTGAACCTGAATGTGCTGTGTACAAGTCCAAAAATCCTCCTGAAGCCAGAATAATAGCAGCATATCCCACATGTCAAAGTTGCAAAATGCTCAATTTGGATAAAGGCACAATTTAAAACATCATAACGCAATATGATGTTTACACAACATGTCAAATTCAGAATGTTGTCATACAGTACGTAGAGTAACAATAGAATATCAGAGTCCATGTAAACCTATTCACTGTCTGACAGAAATGATAAATGCAACTAAAGTGTCACTGCAAATGTAGTGTGTTTTGTTTCAGCATAACACTTAAATATTGGTATTTTATGTAGTTTTAGAGTTGGCAGTGACATAATGTCAGTGCAAACTGATTAGTGAGAACATTTTTTTTTCAACAAAGGATCCGCCAACTCACATTACAGTATCATTAAATTTTATGCATCTGCACTTAAAGAACTTGGTTGGCTTCAAGAAAAGATGCCAGGGCTTGAAAAAAACGCGAGAAAAATGACTCCCAATTTATTAATATATAAACCAGCCCAAAATGGGCCATGGAGTGTTTCTTCATGCAGCCGCCCAATTTTTTGAAAAGTTTCATTACTTTCTTAAATTTTTAGTTCCTTTTTTGTTCACTTTTGTTTATTTAGTGGATATTTCATCCACATTTTAGATTATTTTGTTGATTTTTTTCCCCATTATTTTGTTATAAATTAACCTAGCCAAAACAAACTGCAGTATGTTATACAGACTGGAGATGCCAAATTCTTGTGGGTCTTGAGACAGAAAGTGTTGATTCAGATCAATCCACAATCTTTTCTGAACCCCAACAAAAAAGCTTCCTTATTACGTAAACACATATCCGTGGGGGTCAGGATGTCAACTCCAGCCTCCGGTGCCTTTTGGTGGCCTTAATCTCAGCTCCTGCACATCGTAATGAGTAACGACTACATCGGGGAAAAGCAAAACAAGTTGCCGATCCTTCAAACACAAAAAAAATCAAGGTGCAGATTAGCTTTACATTCTGCTGGACCCGCCGCACACCCCATATTCTGAGTTTGAGTTTTTACCTCCTGGTACAAACTACAGAGTCTCCAAAAACTTGTTTGTACCTGTTTCTATTAGGCTCCTAAATGGCAACTGAGTCTGCTTGAGTGTGAACAGCGCTATAATTTATTTATTTATTTTTTAAGGGTTATTCACAATATGGGCAGTGTGTAAATGTTTGTCAATGTGTTGCTTTATATTGCAGTCAGCTATTTTGTTTTATATTACACTGCAAATTTCTCCGTGGGGAAAGTCTATTCTGTTCTAGTCTTTACTTCAAAAAGAAATATGTGCTTATTACAAATGTCACAGGATTTACGATTTAGTTGCATGTGAGTAGTAATTATATACGACATAATTAGCAGCATCCCAAGCACTCTTTGCACTCCCTTACTATCTGCACATGGTCTTTTTCTGCATGATCTAAGAGACACAGATGTGCAAAAACAGTTCCTCGTTGTCCCTGTATTATATTTTTGCAACAGTTATCTCACAACAGTTATATTAGGTTCATAACTGCAATCCACTGAGCCATTTTATATTGATGCAGAGCGATATTTGCTAAATCAGCTGTGACTCTGTCTTCAGAGACAATTAGGTGAGCAGCTCTTTGGCCAAAACAAAGAAATATGCCTGGTTTTATGCTTGTTTGTCCACTGAAGCTACAAAGAAGCTGCCAAGTATGCCTACAATCACCGTGCTGTAAGTCTACTTTAATTGGCTTTTTACAGACCTAAACAACTGTAATAACTCTAAGCAATGGACAGTAAGTCGGTTGATTAAAACTGCACAGAAAAAGATAAATTTTGATTTGAAACAGGAAGGGACCTGCTCATCCTGTGAATGGGGCTGTTATCTAAATCATTACCGTGAATCCCAGTGAGTTTTCCTGGAATAATGCCATATATTAGGATGTACTGTATATCATCATAGAAAAATATTGAAAAGGATAACAGTAAATTGGTGCCAACATATCCCAACAAACTTCTGACTAGACCGGGGATGGTCAACCATTACAATACAAAGTGGCATTTTTGGACATAAAAGAAAAAATAAAATAAAATAAAATGTCTAGTGCCGCAGAAATATTTGAACCCTTCATGTCACATGACATATGATGTACGTTTTAGCTATCGACATGTTAAAAACCAATTTGTTTATTATTTTATTTAATTTTGTTAATTTATCCAGAATTTTTCTTCATTAGATTTTTGTAGGTTATTTTCCTTTTTTGATTATAATTGTAATTAATTTTTGTGAATTTTTATTAATTTGTAATTTTTTTTTTAGCAATTTAGCTATTTTTGTTGTTATAATTCTTTTGCTCAATTTCTGAATTATTTTGATCACATAAGCTTGTTCATGTTGTTAATATCACTATTGTCCATTTTATTATGTTTGTTCATTGACTTGATTTAGTCTTGTTCATTTAAGTACTTATTGTATGAATTTTGTTTATTAGATTTATCCTATTGTTTAATTTTGTTTATTTTTGTGATAGTTTTGTTTTCTTCAAGTTTGTCTTCATTTATATTGTTATTCCCTTAATTGATTCAATTTTTTATTCATATAATTTAGTCATTTTTTCTTCTTTTTGTTGACTTAGTGCTTATTTTGTCCATTTTGATTTATTTTGTTACTTTTGTAATAGGACAAAGCCACAGGAGCCAAAGAGCCCCCGAGTCACCGGTTGCAGACCCCAGGACTAGACCTAAATATCTACAGTACGTTTCCTAAATTACTGTTTGTTAAAACTTTTCTTGTTTCACAGAGTTTGCTGAACATGTCGGTGCTGTGCCTTTAAATGTCTTTGGAAACAATCTGTAAAAATCTCAGAATACCAAGGCAAGCTGGTAATGTTCATATACTCCTTATCTTACTCTAATTCATCTCAAATCTACTGTGTTTATATGTAAAATACGTACGGTAAAAGGTCATGCGGTATTTAATAGTGCAACGAAGAAGGCACAGAAGGACACTGTGCGATGCTCTTAACTGTGCAGATAATCTAAATAGGAATGACACAAAACATGCATACGAACAGGAATAAAACTGCAGCGAGCAGAATGTGTACATTCTCTGACGGTTACTGAGCTTTATCACAAAACTGCCAGTACATTCAATTATTCTCCTCCACAAACAGCTTATAATAAATATTCATGACTCTAAGCAGAGTATTTATATACCCTTGATGCTAAAGCCACAATAAGCTTATTTGAGAAGGCGATTTCAGAAGTGTGCTTAATATTGTGTAATTCCAGCACTTTCCCAAGTGCCTAACACACAGTGCATATTTTTAATTGTGTTAAATAAGGATAAGCCTCTCTGTAGCTGCGAGATTGATTTCTGACAAAACAAAAGGTTGAAATGACGTTTAGCCTTATCAGCGTCTGAGCACCGTCGCTGTGCAGTCCTCAGTAAACGTACAGAATAATTCAGTCTTTCTAGTGCAGTCAGAGATTTTCTTCTCGCTCGTATCACTGATGGCTATAACACTTCATAGGAGTTAGTAGGGTTAAACTGACATAAAGCTTACAAGCATTTCCCAAACACACCCCCTAATTCCATACATCTACAAAATCCTACTGCAGAAAGGTTTTCATGTTATGTTAAGAAATACATTTAGATTTTAATAAAACACCCACCACACAGATGGTGAGCTCTTACAGGAATGGTGTACCAGACATCAAGCTTGAATTTCCTTACAAATAACTTCATATGAGCAGAGTAGCTCACCCAGTGGGCAAGTGCTTCATAACTGCCAGCGTTGCCTGCAGCAAAGTCCGAGCTGGCCCAGCTGTCACGCTGAGGAAACAGAATCAGGTGCACCTAAAGTAATTCCACAAGTTGGGGCTGTTTAATGTAACCATATCTGCTGCGGCAATCATTCTATTATATCCACTAATTTATTGGGAAAAATGTAAAATCCCCCGGCCCAGCAGTCGCTGCCTGGTTTGCAGCATCCGGAGTTGCTTATCGTTTTAAACAGTGGAGGGAACATGAATCGGACGCTATATAAACAAGCCTGTGAGGACGCTCAGCAGGCTCATCTCCTAGCAAACCGCTAAAGCTCTCCATCCTCGCCTGGGTGTGTTTGGGCTGGTGTGGCGGCCCGGGGCTGCTCTGAGGAGGGAGGGCGGGTAACTATCTTTACAGGAGAAAGATGGAAACAAAAACACAAAAGCTGGTGCAAGAGAGAGATCAACAGCTTTGGCACAAAGAAATGGCTTTTTACTTTGCTGCCCTCGAGGATTTATTTAATGTTTGTTTGAACCCAATTACAATTCGGGTCAAAAGTATGAAGAACAAACACAACTTAAATGTACTTTTGTGGTTTTCACTAAAGCTTATGCCGCTTTGCCTTTGGTTAACATGTAAGAGAAAACTAACCTAAAGGATCACAAAGTGAATTTACAGTGACATTTTTCCCTCTAGCACTAAAGTAGGTGACAGAAAAACTTATCTGAAGTGTCAATGAAGTTGAAATCAATCTGAATTACTCTGGCACTCTGAGCTCTGAAGTCTACCCTGTTGAGAATAAAAGTTTGAATGACAAATGACATCTAATAAAAGGATGTTGGTGAAGACTTACCCTGTAATAGTCGCTGCTATAAATGTCCCTGGACATTCCAAAGTCTCCGATCTTGACCAGCAGGCCATTGCCCACCAGGCAATTGCGAGTTGCTAGATCTCTGTGGACAAAGTGCTGGGAGGCCAGGTAGACCATGCCCGAGGCTATCTGGGTGGCGATGTGCAGCATCTGGGAAAGGCCCAGCTCTCCGTTGGACTGCAGCGGCTGGCCGTCCACCAGGATCATAGCATCTGGCCCGTGCGCTCTGGGTGTGAAGAGATATGGACATTTACTGACGCTGTCCCTGCTCATTTAATAAGTATCCCGTCGTCCGTGCAGCATTAATAAACACACCCCTAGGACCAGCGGTGCTTTCCCGGGAAGTACTCGGAAAAATAAGTACTTCAGTAAGAGTTAACGTGTGTCAAAAATCATCAAGTAGTGAGTAACTTGATGTGGAATTTGTTACATTCATTTTTGCTCAGGTTGTTTTGATCATATTTGTCCATTTGCTTTTTTGCTTTTTTTCATTTTAATTTTTGTTGTGTATTTCTTGATTTTTTTTACATTTCTTGGTTATATTGTAAATTTTCATTCATTTGCTTCATCATTTTTTAATGATTTTTGTTCATTTTGTTGGGTATTTGGTTGTGTGTTTTGATTTTTGCCCAGTTCTATTGGTTATTTTGATTTGTCAGTTTACTTGATTGTTTTGTTAATTTTTGTTAACTATTTGTTTATATGTTGATTTTTTTTTATTTTGTTGATTATATTGTACATTTTTAGCCATTACTTGATTGGTTTTTCTGTACCTTTGCTCAGATTGTTGCGTATTATGTTCAACTTCAAATTTAATGTGTTGATTTGTTTTCATGTCGATCCTTTTTTGTTAATATTTCCTTGATTATTTTCTTCATTTGTTGGACTCTGTCTTTGTTCCTACTAATTGAGCTGTGGCCAAACGTGTCTGAGTAAGAGTAAAAATCATTCTGTAAAACACGTTCTATGTTAGCTTGTCTTTCTGTGATTTGGCTTTATTATATAATTTACTGACAGTTATGTTTGTATTTTTTGCCTTATCTATCCACCAAGTTTCATGAAAATCAGTGTAGCAGTTTTTATTCAAGCCCATAAATAACTGGACATAAAATGGCTAAAAACTGTAAAGTACACAGTCAGCTTTAGTTGCAAAAATAAACTGTTAAGTGGCTACAGTGTTAACAACCGTGGCAAGGTTTTAAAAGCTGTGATGAATTTGGAGAGCTTCTGCTGCATTGCCAAATTTCACAGTAAGTAACAAGTTTTGGCCAAGGCCTAGGAGTTACATCAAGGTATGGCAAGTTATACAAAACCAGAGCAAGTTGACTACGGGAGAGCTCTTTCCCTCCTTAGCATTTCTGGGTAACGATGAGGAAGCCATTTCCTTGGAGAACTCCCTGCTGCTCTCATCACCTTGCCGTCACTGTGATTACAGACATGGCGCCATGCAGGGCAAGCAGACTGCAGTTCTGTCTGATTTTTTTTTTTTCCATCTTTCAGTTTTAGTGCAATTTGAGTGTTAAGTGTATGCATTAATGCAGCTCCACTGCAGAGTGATCAAAAGTACTCTTTTGGTAGATGTGTCTTTTTGACTCTGCACCTTCACACACATCAGGTAGGGGCTGGCTGAGTTCAGGCCGTCCTACACATATCTCAAGGTTGAACTGAATCTGCATGCCAGGTATTTCTGTTCAACCCGATTGATTCTAAGCACATTCCATCTGTTAAATGTGACCAACAGGACCAACAGACCAAAAATCAGCCACGTCTTGCACCTTGGATGAAAGAATTTCATCATTCACGACATTGCCTTTCATTTCAGGAATGATTTCCCAACAGAAAATCTTCATGCAGTCTTGAATCTATTCACAGACACACATTCACAAACCCAATCGTAACATGTCATCTTTTCAACTATTGCTCAAACTTCAAAAGTAAGATAGACCTCACACACACAGCTGCTGTCAGCAGACTTGAAACAGCACACTTCTAACCTGAACACCTCCTGTGCACACCGACATCAACTTTAGTCAAGCTTCCCATTACCAAAGCGCTCTCTGCATGAGCCTTGTGTCGCTTTTGTTGAAGCTTATCAGAGGTCACTTCCCCCGGTAGAGTCTGACATTACTGAACAAAAGCACTAAAGTACTGATGTTTGCTAACCCAGAAAACCGTGAAGTTGGTTGGATAGAGTAATGGTGGCACTATGATCAAAAGAATTGAACTTCTCCTGGATTCACTCTAGATTCTTTGCTCAAGTTTGTGTCAAGCTTAAACATGACATTGAGTGGAAACACTTGTAGTGCAGTCGGTGCAGATATACACAGCCATACCCGCTTAATTAGGTTTTCACCCACCGACCTGAGGAATTTGTTGAGGTCTCCGTGCTTCATGTATTCAAACACCATGATGAGAGGGTCTCCGTCCACACACACGCCATAGAATTTAACGATGTGGTCATGCTGCAGGTTCGTCAGCAGCTCCGCCTCTCTCTGGAAGTCCTTTCTTGCAGACAAATTGGGGTCTTTCAGTGTCTGAAAAAAAAAATCATTTACACTTTTACAACAAAATGGAGGAAATAAGGTGTTGTTGCTTGAATTTGGAAATATCATTAAATGTTTCAGTCCTTAAATTCTTACAACTTCTTGTGCGACCATCTGTTTTTTTTTTTTGTATCAATCTGCAGGTCCAAAGTTAGCAGTTTGTGTCAGTTACATGTGTCGCAGTGGGCAGTGAGCGGCGCTGTGCAGCTGTAATACCACTGTTGGCCACTGGGGCACAGTTCACTTGGATCTAAGAAGCCCTGGCTCTCCTAGAGTTACACTGGACTTCTCTTTGAAAATACTAAGTGAATACATTTTTGTCATGAGTTTTCGTGGTCACAGTTGTTTCAATTGGACCCTGGTGACCCATTTTTAACTTTTTGCTCCATTATTAAGATATTATGGCATGAATCACTGCCATGCTGGAGTTTGATCAACAGGTCTGTTAGAGTTAAGAATACATTTATCATTTTCCTCAATGAACATATATTAAGTTTCATGTGCCTTTATATGCTGAATGCTTCTTTTTCACTCTTGTGCCTTTGCTCTAAGTGCTGTACTTTTCCACTGAGAATTGATCTTTACACACACACACTGTTTTATCTCAACCATCGTAGTCCGTCCTTGAAGATGTGGACTCATGTGATTAGCGGAAGCATTGTGTGCATATTGTGTATCTGCTCAATGTGTCTAGATAGAATCCAATGTTGAATAATTCATGAATACCAATGATATATGTGATGTGTGATTACGCCCTTTTTGTGTTTTAATAAAACATCAGAGCGAAGGGTGAAACTTCGAAGAGAGACCGAGGGATTCCGAGCTCCCGTCTTCTTCCCTTTGCAAAGAAACTGTTTGATTATACTCTGTGTCCAAGTCTCTTTATTGGGTTCTAGGTTGATCAAGTTTGATGATGAACCTAACGAGGTCACTATGGTAACTCGACTTGCCATTGAAGTCGGACCAAGCCAGACCTTTGTAACCTCTATTTATTTCATAGAACATAGTTTTTCCTGACAGCGCTGGACGTGTTTACAATAACAACACTCGAACATGTGTTTGTTCAGCAATGCTTGGTGTCAGTATGTCAGTAAGCTAGCAGTCAGCATTAGCATACCCATAAGACCCCTGACATACTATGAACCTGTCGTCCCATTTGTCCAAAGATGGTCACATCCTGTTTTTGGTTCATGCACATTTTTATTAGGATGAATGCATTAAAATTCTTGGCTGAAGAAACGTCTTCTCTTGTCCTTAACAATTTAAAGATGACAGCGTTCTGAGCTGTAATACTTATGGTCTGTCAGTCCATCAGTAAAGAAATAAAATGAATGGCCAACAATATATTCTAGTGTCTTTGGTGAATAAACTGTAAAATTAAAATTGGGATTTTATTTTAGCAACAAGTCCTGGCTTTCCTTCAAAGAAGACATATTGTGTCCCCGTTTAAACATGATTATTTAATTTTTTCATGCCCCTAGAATGTGTATTTAAAATTTTGGCTCAAAAATACAAAGATCCCCTATTCTACCATATTTGTATAATCCTGGTTTTCAACCCTGGATCCAATTTCCTGCTTCAGTGTGTGTTGCTTTAAATACAAATGGCCTCCTGTCAAGTCTACGGAGCTTCTCATTCATCCAGGTCGTGTCAGTTCCAGCACCTGGACAGGTGTGTTTACTTAAAGACATTTCATCGCTCATCCAAGTGGCTTCGTCATCTCTTTTTTTATGCTTTTGGACTTTTCTGGGGCTTATTGATTAGCCCTTTCATCCTTTCATGTGTTAATTTAACCTGAGACCTGTTTTATAATATTTTTACAGTACGTACGGTATGTCTGCTTAAGGGCACTTGTTTATTCAATATCTGTATCTGTGCCGAGTATAGTGACGTGATACCAAATTACATGCCAGCATCTTGCAGCTGACATGCTGTGAATACTGTGCATCATGAAACACTGAGATTCAACTTGAATTTTAAAGCCCTCACTCATCACTGTTTGTTATATGCTCATGTGGGACGGACTGTCTTGTCCACTCGCGGACTGGCAGACACTGGCATGTTCTTATCTATTTTAGGTCTGCTTCCTTCATATCCTCAGACAAAACTATACACACATTTTGAGTCGACAGCTCCAGGATTTATTCTCACTGTCTATTCCAAAAATCTGTACTGACAAAAAGAAAATCATTTGAACATACAGCTCCCTCTGCTCTGAATCATCTACAGAATGGCATGAAACTTAATGTGTTAGTCTCATTAAATACATTCAAAGTGTCTGACACTATCTGTACATTGTCAGGATAATAAATATGGTCCTACATCTGTTTTGACATATAAAGCCTTGCCTCGAATCTCTCCAGCTGATCATGCATGTTATGATTGTGGACATGACTTGCATGACCATCAATCAAATTCTCCTTTCCAATCAGAAATACCAGGTGTCTTATATTGAATATTGAACTCACTGGCTGGTACAATATTCACCCAGTGCAGATTTCTAAGATATGACTCATGAATACTAAATTTCCTCAAATACAGCACTGATGTGATACACAAGCAGTCCGGATCTGACAATGCTGCTTCGGGGCTGCCTCCATCTCCCGCATCCATCAGAATCACACAACAGGAAAAGTTTAACTTGCACTTGTAGATGTAGCGATGAGCAATGATTTTCTGAAGCATTCCGGAGTCCACGTGCTAATATCCTTTACACAATGATGCTGGTTTTTAATGCAGTGCCACCTGAGGGATCAAAGGTCATGGGCATTCCAGTGTAAGTTTTCAGCCTTGGTGCTTACTTGCAGAAATTTCTCTGGATTCTTTTGATAATATTATGGACTGTACACTAATGATGAAATCCCTAAACACAATAGGTGTCTTTCATTCACCTCAAGTAAACGCACATTGTCAAAAAGCCCATTTAATTTCTTGATGGAAACATCTTAAGTTCCAAAAAAAGTTTGAAAATTTGCATCCAAAACTTTGCTGCTTAAAGGAGGTGGACAAGTGTGCCATATTGAAAAAAGTGAATATGCATCAGTTGATGGAAACATGAAGTGAATAACAAATGCATAAAATGTGGAGAAGCTAAAAGCTAAGCTAAAGCTACAACACATCCTCGTAAGCACACAGCAACGCTACAGTAACAAGCTGCAGAGCATAAAGCTGGAGGAGAAAACTTCTAATGTTTTCCATTTTTTTGGGGTTCATAATAACTGACTGGTGCTTTTTTAATGACGGCACACCCCTTTACCAGTACTGGACTAAAAATCTAGTGCCCCCTATCTGTTTGCTGGCTAAGCACCTCACAAATTTCGCAAAAGGTAATTGATGGAAACAGACAAAATGTGCATTTCCTTTTATTGAATGTGTGAAAGGTGACTTTAAAAATGTAAAACGTTTGGATGGAAACCTAGCTGTTGTTCTTAAACTGTTGGACTATTTGCTCCCACAGTTGTGACCAGCTGAGGCTCCTTTCATACCCAATCCTGACACTATTTCCAGTTAATAGTTCACATGTGGAATGTTCCACACAGGTGTTTTTTGAGCATTCCTCAATTTTCCCAGTTTTTTGTTGCCCCGGTCCCAGCTCTTCTGCAACATGTTGCAGGCATCACATTAAAAATGAGTGAATATTTGTAAAAGAACCATAAAGTTAATCAGTTTGTACATAAAATATCATGCTTTTCGTGTATTCGGTTGAAAATACTTTAAAAAAGAATTTGCAAATCATTGTATTTTGTATTTCTTTATATTTTACACAACGCCCAGCATCACCGGAATTGGGGTTCGTACTATAAACACTGTAATCTCGTACAGTTCTGCGCCTCATCATTGAACACTTAATCATCGTTGTTAACATAAAATACCAGGATTTGAAATGCAGTAAGTGGATAAAATGCATCTATCTTATAATCCAGTACAATGCATTAGGCCTTTAATCACTGCAGGTGTAACTTCCAGAAAGTGCAGGTGCAGCTCACAAAGCAGATTGATCTCATAGGTAAAGGGATCATGCAGGACTACATTAAACTCCTTTGAAGACCAATATGAGGAAGCATCATATCGTCAGTTGAAGTTGCTGGAATAAAAAAAAGTGGGAAAATCAAGTAACAGCAGCAAGCCTTAGTTCAAATTCTATCCGAGCAGAGGAAGACTCTTGACACTTTACAGGTTAAGAGGAAAAACACAACGAGCCGCCTCTCTTAATCTCCTTGGCCTTGATTCCTACTTGCCCAGATTGCTGACGTTATTCGATGGAAAGACCTTGAGATGGAAATGCGTTTTTCAGAAACGTGCTCTGTTTGTGGTCACCTGCTGGAGGTGGTTGAGATGTATGGTAGAGCAGGTAAAATGGCCATAAAATTCTATTACCAAATCAAAGCGCACTCTTAAGGAAATGTTTCTTGTCTGGGCACACTTCCAAAACAATACCTCCAAGTACTCCGACTGCAATAAATTGAGGGAAAGCGCTGCAATGAATTTTCCCATTGTTGACCTTTAAGTGTATTCAGAGAGCCTTTTCTTGCTTTATCGCAGACAGGAACATGTTGAGATGAAAGAGCATATTGAGTATTGTGTTTTTTAAAAAAAGACAGACTTTTTTTAGACATAGTGGGAAACAGGCTCATTTTTGGATTGTAAAAAAAAAAAAATAGCAGCGAGACTTAAACCTATTCAATGACTTTTCCTGGCTGTCAAGGTCAGGGTGTTTTTTTTTTTTTCTTTCCCTTCTTTTTTTGACTCTGTAGGTTGCTGAATCTGCAGCCTCTCACTCTGTATGACCCTGCTTGACATTCATACATTTCTCCATATTCACAATGGGATTTGCCAAGAACAGCTCGATGTAAATGCACAGACAGCTGCTGAACAGGAGCAGTGGTTTGAAGTGCATTAATGTCTTTAAAACAAATCATTATTTTCATTAGGTGGTAGCTTTGCTTGTCACATATTAAGATTTAAATGCCAGTGGATGGTGATAGCTGGTCCCATTGTCCCATTTGGCACTATAATTATTCTATGTCAACAGTGTGGGGACAGACTTTCAAAAAAGTGTGTAGTTCAGGCCGTGGCAAACAAAATCAGCTGCACCTCACATCCGCTATGCTTCTGCACTCACCTCCTCTTGATTTAAGCAGAATAAATAACAATAATTTAAAAAACTCCTATTTCTTCTATACTCAGGGGCCATCTGTGTCAGGCTTGCTCAGATCGTCCCCAGAGCAGAGTCACCACCAAAATAAAAATGCGTATAAGCGAGAAAGCAAATGATGGATTTGGGACCTTTAGGTCTGACACATACATTTGAAAATACATTATTATTATTGCTCATTTCATTTTAAAGCCAGTACAGGAAAGGACAAAAAAATGTTGCATACATATCCCAAACACTGGAACATGTTTTCTCTCCTTCTTTTGTTGAATTTATAAATAATATGCAGGCCAGATGGGAAGCTTTGAAGGCCAAATATGTCCTGCAGCATGCCAGTCGATGATCACTGCCTTACATTCTGCACTGGAGTTGAAAATGTACAGTTATACTGACTGTCCAGGATGAACTACAAAATAAATAGTCATCTTTTGCTGTATATCCTACAGTTTGACATGGCACCCACATGATACACATATGGTGAAGACATACAGTACCTTGACAGCCACCAGCATCTTGTCCTTAGTGGGGCTGAGGTTGTAACACTCTGCCAGGAAGACTTTCCCAAACGCTCCTTCACCCAGCTCCCTCTTCAGGATGATGTCTCTCCGCTTTATATGCTGGACAACTAAACCGCACAGAAATGGGGCAGATGGACAGAAAAGGGAATTTTGTTCATTTACTTAGTCAAAGCATACCTTTGTTAAAGTCTTCAGGCAAAAATGTCAAATGTATTTGATTTTAACCTATTTTTTGTCTTTATTTGATTGACACAGTGAGCAGAAAGACAGGAAAGGGGAGGTGGACGGGGAGGGGGAGTAAACGTTCAACGAGGGACCGATGAATTGAACCCAGCCGCCAGAACAGAAAGATTTAGAGGTAGAAGAGTTAGAGGCAGATAAATTCTGCTTCATGAAAAAATGTTGCTGACCAGCTGAGATGGAGCTCGTTCAAAGTCCCTGTTGTTATGACAACAGTGTTTTTCTCAGCAGCAAGTTCAAAGATCTGTTGACTTTGAATATTGAAATTACTCATAGCAGCACATTTCTCTAAGCAGTTGATGAAGCTTTATCCCAGATCTTACACAGTTACATCAATATTTTTACTGTCATAAAGCTTAGGAAAGAAATGTATTTGTTTGTTTGATTTTTGTTGAATACATACAGTAGTTCCACTTGTACATTTTTTTAAAGGTTCATTTTTGGGATTTTTTTTGCCTTTGTTGAATAAACAGACAGAAAGGATGGGAGGAGAGCGTGGGGAGTGACATGCAGTAAGGGGGTCCCCGGTCAGATTTAAACCAGGGCCACTGCATGTAGGCCTGAGCCCCGTGGACGTGGGCTACCAGGTGAGCCAGAAGTTCTTCAATGAGCACACAAAAATTTTTTATCATCCTATTTCTGGAGGTATCAGAATATTCAAATGAATAAACAGTATAATGTAATATGGTTGATCAGATAACGGCAGTTACTGATTATGAGAAATCGGATTAACATACCTAGATTTGTCCCCCATACGACAGTGTCTTCACCATGTACGTATACCCGCCGATCTGATTTATTCCACCCTTTTAAATCTGTGCATGTGTAGAAAAAATAATTGGAAAAACGGAAGTGACACTTTTTAGGAAGGAATGGGGGAAGACGCTGCTTTCCGTATGAAAGCCAACTGTTGTTTTCTCCTCATGGTGTGTAGTTGAAAGTACAGCAGCAGCGCGTATCCTATGTTTTGCAGATCCATTAGCTCCCACGCTAGGACCGAAAGTGTGGCCATGTTTAACAAGACAAGACCGGATGTTTTGAAGACAACAAGAAGTTTGAATTTATGTCACTACGTAGATACGTACTGCGAGTGAAATCCGATAATGGACGGAATCGTGTAAACCACAGTTTTTCAATTTTCGTATTTCTGAAGTGCATATAAACGCATCAGATCTGATTAGCACAATGATCTAATGGCCACTTATTGGATTTTTTGGTTATGTAAGTGTGACTGATTCAGTGATCAGCTCGTACAATGCTGTGCACTGGAATAACCTGACTTATAATGTTTACAGTTACACTCCCGAAAATTTTTTAGAACAACCCAATTTTCCAGTTTTTTGTTGAAATTGTTGAAGTTCAATAAATAGCTTGAAAGGTACAGTCAGTTCTGCCAGAGGTTAAAAAAGTTAAAGTTACCCAAAACTGAAAATATCAGAATTATCCAAAAAGGCCTTTTTGACAGAACAAGACATAGATTAATAATTTAAAGCTGCTCTGCACCAATGGAGGTTGATTAAAACAATGGAAGAGAGACAGGCCATTGTAAAACTTACAAGTGTGGGTCTTTCCTACAGAAATAGTAAAGAACGTCAAGCTGCACAGTTTCCACACAGAAACAGGAAACTCTGACAAACCCAAAGAGCACGACGGTTTGGGTCTGTCAGACCTCTTCTTTACTTACTTTGCAATTCCTGTAATAAATGTGGGGGCGACTGTGGCTCAATAGGTAGAGCAGGTTGTCCAGGAGCCAAAGGGTCAACGGTTCAAATCCCAGCTTCTCATGCCCGCAGGCCAAAATGTCCTTGAGCACTAAACACTGAACCCGGTGAGTGTCACTGTGTGGTTGGTGAATGGAAAGCAGAACAAAGTGCCATCGGGTAGAAAGGCGCTATATAAGACCAAGACCTACATCTGTCTCCTATTGTTTTTGTTCTTTTTTCTTGCCTAGAGATAATTGGTGATTATGATTGGCGCTATACAAATAAAGATTGATTGATTGATTGATTTTTATGTAAGACCATGTTTTCCACAGTATTGTTACTGTTCAAATAATGCTCTGGAGGGTATGGTACCACCATGTGTCCCAACAATGCTTTTATGCGGGGGGGGTTAGGGTTAGGGTTAGGGTTAAACTTGGGACACAAGCAAGCTCAGGAATAAAGTCTTGATCAAAAGCTTCGAGTTGTTAACCCATGTCTTGTTCCCTTTTTGTATAATTCTGAACAAACCTTACAATTTTTTTTAAACCTCTGACAGTTCAGCACCTACTTTGTACCATTTCAAGCTCTTCACTGGACTTTGAACTACTTGAATTTCAAATTTAAAAAAAAAAAGAGAAATTGGGGTATTCTGAAACTTTTGACTGTTTAGTGTATGTATACAGGTTATATTTTGTTAAGCTGTTCTTTCTTAAATACATTAAAATGCACAAAAACTGAAAAATAATGAGGATTTTCTTTTTTTTCCGGTTGGCTTTTCTGCCACAAGCCAGTAAGTGAATCTGATTTTGTATCCCTTTTAAAACATCTTTTGCTTGACATGTGTAGAGAGTAAAATCTGAGACTAATATGATGGAAAGAGCGAGAAAAGGCGATTATATGTGCACTGTCACTGCAGATACATTGTAGTAAGTATCTTAAGAGGTTTCTAAAGAAGCAGTGCCAAATATGTCATGATAAATTAGACCAATGTTTGCACAAAATGATGCTCAACACATCTAAAATTCTCTGTCTGAAGTAATGGTGAATATTTAAATATTTCCCCCAGTATGAGGATGATACAGCTTCCACAATGCTGAAACAAAAGCGTTTACAAAATATGCAATGTTGCCAAGCTCTGTAGAAAATGTTTTATCTAACTTTGAAGCTACTTTAAAGAGAATATGAGGGACATTAGGGTTCAAGAGGAGTTAAATCACCCCAAGCACAAATAAAATGTGAGGTGACACTGGACCTGTAGAGCCGTAAATCTCTTATTTGGATTCCTTGGTTTACTGTTGGCACTGCAGAAAACAAAGGACATTTTCTAATGAAAGCATGGAAATAAAACGCCTTGTTCTGAAAAAGAACTGTAGAGAGAGACGTGAAATTCTGAGACAAGTCATGAAACAAAATCTCTCATGCTCTTACTATATTTTTTCAGTAACACTTTAAAGCATTACTTAAGCATAAATAAACACTTAATCTGTCAATTATAAAGCATTACTCCTACACTAATAGGGTTTTTTGTTCATTTTGTTGCTTATTTTTTATTCATTTTCTTGCCTATGTCAATTTATTTTATTGCAAAGATGTATTTTTGATTTTATATTAAGTGTGCATTTTATCAGTTCCATACTTTGCTTCCTGAAATAATTATTTTCTATGTTCAGCATCACCCTGATTTGGTCCCTTTTCTATTGAGAAGATGATTGAGCCTTTAAATCTCCTTTGTTTACAAGGCATAAGTAGTCCTCACTTTAATGGTTACGGTAACTAACAAATGCTAAATGTTTTATAATTAACTAAAGTGATCATGATTTACAGTAGGAATACAGGTTTATAAAGCATTTAGTAACGCATTAACAATGCATGTCTAAACATTTAGATGTACATTTAAATAACTTATTAATCATTTACTTATGCTCCTCCTATGCTAAATGAGCTTATGAATCACTGACAACCAAGTAAGTAGCTTATAAATAATTCAATCCTTAATTTAGAAATGTTAAATTGTTAATTAACAAAGTATGTAAATACAGTTATCAAACACATTAAAACTATGCTTTTTTTGATCAAATATAAAGCACGTATAACAAGTCTTATCAGTATCACTCTTTGATAATGTATTGGATGTGTATAACACTTTTCTACACACTCAGTTCCATTATTCATTCAGTCCACATTCACACGCTGGTGGTGATAAACTACATCACTGCTGCCCCGGGGGCAGACTGGCAGAAATGTGGCTGCCAATCTGTGCCAACGGCCTCTCTGACCTCCACCAAACGTTCATTCAGTCACATTCATCTAAGGCAAGGTGGGTGAAGTGTCTTGCCCAAGGACACAATGACAATGACTAGGACGGAGCAGGGTTCGAACCGCCAACTGGTTATTGGAAAACCCGCTCTACCTCCTGAGTCACTGCTGCCCCATTAATGTAGGAGCAGCGTTTCTAATTGATGAATTAAGTAGTTACTCATGCTAAACTAATGCTTTATAGCGTGTACTTATTACAAAGTGTTACCATTTTTTTCTCTCTTGTATATTAACAGCCCTGTTACATCCACAGTGCAGGAAGGGGCGTCA
This sequence comes from Pseudamia nigra, assembly GCA_029823295.1. Classification (NCBI taxonomy): domain Eukaryota; kingdom Metazoa; phylum Chordata; class Actinopteri; order Kurtiformes; family Apogonidae; genus Pseudamia; species Pseudamia nigra. The sequence goes on from JAQQAE010000324.1 coordinate 35,062, forward strand.
CCGCAGGTCTTTCCTCCCCACAGCCATCAGACTGTACAACTCCACACAGTGATTCATATGGACAATATACACCCCAGACTGATTAAAAAAAAACAACACACACTCATTCATATTATACAACACTCTACTCCTCCTCAGTCGTGCTGTGCAATTTCAATTTTAAATTTTTAAATATAAACCTGTTATTCTCTGCACTTTAACCATAGATAGATATATATGTACAGTAGATATACTTTATTGATCCCACAAAAAGGGGAAATTCACACAGGGCAGCGAACTGAGCTCACGCCTTGCAGTTTGGGGAAAAAGTGGGGGGAGGGGGAAAATACAATAGGAAGAGAGAGAGAAAAAAAGCACAGTTTCCAGAATTGCGCTCAGACATGAGCAAAATTATGAAAACATAGAAAAAAAACCCTCTTATTGCACATTTAGCAGACAATAGTTTCTTCACGTTAACAAAGCAAGATCAGAGAGAGTTGGGGTGTGTATGTAAAATGTGCATATGATCAATGGATGCATTGTGTGTTATCA
>JAQQAE010000325.1:0-35583 GCA_029823295.1 Pseudamia nigra
CCCCCCCCCACACACACACACACACCGCATAAACAAAGACATGTTGAGAATTTAGATAATATTTTGAAAACCCTGTCTGGATCGGGGTTGGCACAGGTCATTACCACTTTACGCACTTTAATATTTTATGAGGCACAAACATTTTCGGGGTACACACACACGCGCCAATTAAAATGCATACACCTATAGGTGAATAACGGTGTGTGTGTGTGCGTGTTTCTGGATTTGAGTCTTAGTTGCTTCTTGGCAGAGGATGTTGTTAGCTGTATACAGTCATAAAAGACAATTACCGCTATAACCTTTTATGGGGTGCAAAGCGCTGCGAGGCGACAGGACACAAACCAAAAAAAAAAAAAAAAAAAAAAGACATGCAGGGTTTCGACAGCTGAAGCCCAAAATAATACAAGCTATGTTTTTATATTCAGCCCCGTTATGATAAGACTAAATCCCTTCATTGCTCCAAAAACATTTTTATGAAATGCGTATTGTAAAATGATTTCCGATTTATTTTTAAAAGGATCCCAGTATTAAAAAACGGAGTTTGCAGAAGTGGTCTGAGGCTGCTTTTAAAATTATGGCCTTCAAATTTCCATGTAGGCTCAAGTCTGTACATGCTTGAGAACATATTTGGCACATAGAAAATCCGAAAAGCAGCAAATCAGATATGAACAGGCTGTGGTGTCGCAACAGAAACAGCAACAACTTTGTCAGTTCCACCAGGCAATTTAGTTCTAATTAAAGGCCGTGAAAAATAGAGAGATAATTCTAAAAACGGACTTTAGTCTTAACTCTAGCTGTTGTGACGCGTTAGGGGCCACAGATGGACCCAAACTTCAAAGACTCGACCAAAGACAGTGCAATAAAACGCCTGGTCTGCTATACTGTCTGGCATTCCAGTTTTAATGGTTTTATGACCGTCCAGACACAATTAGGCCGTTTCCAGAGTGGCACCCATTTGTTTTTTCTCCTCTTTCTGCGAGACTGCGCCTTGGACAAAAGGCTAAACGGAAATGATCAGCTTTATTGGATTCTCCCCGACGGGGACGCGCAGGACTCACGGTCATTTGAAGAAAAATCCTTTGTTTCTACCTGGGAACCTTCTGCCCTCTGTTCCTCAGTCGGGCCCGTCCTAAAGGAGAGGAGCAATAAAGGCAGCAGCTAGTTGCAAACACAGCAGCATAGAGGCGATGATGAGGAAGTACACCTGCACACTGCACACACACAAAAACCTCGCCTGAAATCAACACCCAACAAGGAGAATGCGTTACCTTTGTGCGTCATTTCTCTTACTTTTATCGTGTATTTTTCCTCGAATTGCCACAGCTGAAGCGAACGCCTGCGCACTGCAGCCCGTCCGCCCTGCAGTTCACAGAAGCCACCAGCGGGTGGAGACACTCTTCCATTAACGTCCCAGAACAGAGGGTTTCAACATGTTTAATCAACACAAAATATGGTTAATTCTAACTGTTTTAGGAGATCAGTAAATAACTATTCAAATATTTTTCCGTTCTCACAAAAGTAGCAGAAAAGGTGAGAAAACACAGGAAATCAGTCCGTGTTTGTGTCTTTAGGATATTTTTCAAGGTAAGAAATAAACGGAACATGTTGAAGACCAATATAAACCCGAGCAGTCAATTTTTAAAATTTTATGTATTTATCCATATAAATGTTATATTTAAACAGTGAGGCCAATGAAATATTACAATAACGTGATAACACAATCAACAATAACCACGAGCTATATTTTATTACCACCAGCAGCATAACCAGTAAGACTAATGTTATTATTGGTGAATATTACTACTACTACTACTAAATAATAACAACAACAACAACAACAACAACAACAATAATAATAATAATAATAATAATAATAATAATAATATCGAGATAATCAGAACTTTATCCATCCTTTTCAGATGAACTTTGGTCATTACTACTATTGTCATTAGTCTATTTTTATTAGTGCCTATTATCATGTATGTATTTCTACTCCTATTAGTACATTATCATTATCATTTTTTTCTTAGTCAGGTGCTCAAACCTATTAATTTCCTCATAGACTAGTATGTTTTTATCTACTGTTGTCCAGAATACATGGGATTTGTTGCGTGGATATGTTTTCATTTTGTCACAATGTAGGATTTTATTTTATTTTACTGGAACTTTATTAAAAAAAACAATAAGTTTCCTCCTGCTTTACTATAGCAAATATCATAATCAGATATTACAGGCCTATTTGTAGCATATTCTGAAGGGATTATAATTAGGTAAAATATTAAAATATGTTTTTTAACAGGTGCCACTGGGAAATATATTTTTAAATTGTGGGCAAATCTTCTAAAAACCATAGATAAACTGTGAACATATTTTCCAAATACCTTTTGATCAATATTTTCGTTCCTCACACTGTGTGAATTTTTGTGTGAGAAGTTAATCCCACTCCGCAGCCAGCGCCATAATGGATTCAGTATCTCTCCGCTGATTGGTTGAGAGCAGTCAGGCCTAAGTCACGTGGATGAGTCTTTGGTCCAGAGTTAAAATGGGGTTTGGTGTAAATCTAGGGTGTATTGCTGTCATATATCAAACTACCTCGTAAAAACGACACTGAGGATCCTGGGCCAACAAATCAGAGAGAAAAAATATGAGTTCTTCTTATGTGGATGGTCTTCTTAGTAAATATACGGCGACTAGTTCTCTGTTCCCATACGTAGAACGCGCTTCTTGCAGTATTGGACCCAGTGGAGAGGACTGCGGCTCGGCCGGGGCTGCTGCGGCCATCGCCGTCGCGCCGTCTGTGCCTGGAGTTTACAGTGTTGTTTACCAGAGCCATCCGCTGTTGACCTCGGGCTTTGGCCACAGGCAGGACTCACACACTCTGCTCTCCAGCCCCTTTGAGCACATTCGCATGTTCACCGACAGCTGCTGCCACCGTGGATCCGCAGTCCTCACTGCGTCTCCGCACGAGCCACAGCGGACGTACCCGTGGATGACAGCATCAGGTACGTGTTCACATCCCCTGTTAGTGCCATTTCAAAGCCCTCAGGTCAGTGCATTTTAAAACAGTGTGGATACCTATACTGGGCGTTAGTGCTTCAATTAATTTCGTGAAGCCATTGGTGTTGCATGGAAAGAATCGTAAAACTTTTATTGCGCAACTAATGAGTTCTGCAGCCATAAATTCATTTGGCCAGCGCTTCTGTGTGTTCAGTACGCAGAGACCTTGCCGCTGGGGGTTTTCTCTGCACTCCTATTACTCTTATAGCCTCTTCTCCCCTTTGTGGTTGTAAAACAGAGCGGCCTGTTGTGTAAATCAGCTCTCCTGCACTCTGCAGCTCCTTTCTAATTGGGTCTGCACTGCAGAGACTGGTATTTTCTCAAACTCGCTCGTACGCATTGTTGGATCGATATGCATCAGTATTGTCGGCCACATAAAAAAGTCAGGTGAATTTAGGATGCAAGGAATTTCAAACAGGTATTTGTTACAGTTTTGAAAGGGAAGGCTGTAATCTAATTAGGGGTCCTTCAGTGCAAATCCGCGCTCTTAAGACCACAGAGCCACCAGGATTCGCTGTATACTCCTAACAGCCGTCAAATTTACCCATCATCCATTTCTGGTCCACATTCTCCTCTGACATTGTATTAAATAATTCTCTTCACAAATAATTGTCTTAAATCATAACATGAGCTTATTTAACCTCACATACTGGTCATTTTATCCCTTTATAGAACGTCCTGTATCACTTTGACCCATCTTTAATTACGGATATCATTAACCTTATCTGTGTGACAATAACTGTAGCACTTGTATAAAAGTATGTTTTTTTATTTCACGTTTGTTTACTTTAGGAAAAGTCACCAAATTTCAGACTAAAAAAGTGTAATTTAGGGTGTTTTAACTCTTGTCAAATGACTCTTTAATTATAAACTGTGTTTTGGTTTAGTTTTATAGTAACAGTGAACAGTCTAAAACGACGATGGAAATATGAAAGAGAATAGAATATGTTTGGTAAATGTCAAATCAGTGCATTTCAGTAGGGGTAAATTCTTCTTGGAGGTTGTCAAACGTTCATGGTTTTAATTTGGATTTATTTTGACTATAAGTGGAGTGCAAAATAACACATTTCTAGGACATGTCACAAATGAAGGGGCTTCATTATTTTATTAACAGTTCAAAGACAGTTGAGGGTAAATTTAACCCACTGGCTGTTTTAGAGGTAAATGGAAAAGCACGTTAAGTAGCATGTAAACACATCTGTGCAGGAAGACTTTAAACATTAATGTCATTTTCCTGTTTGAGTGCGAGGATGTGGAGAAAATGTAAAAATATGTACTATTCTACAGCTCATTACACAATTAAAATAAGTACATGATGCCCACTACGTTTTAAGGGTTTTCGATCACTTTTATTTATTAGAGGAGACCAAAAAAATTTACGCCAAGTGCGCATTTTCTTCCGCACAGATCCAAACAAAAAGCGGGGACGGCAGACCTACTCCCGGCACCAGACCCTGGAGCTGGAGAAGGAGTTCCACTTCAGCCGGTATGTGAGCCGCAGACGGAGGATCGAGGTGGCCCGCGCCCTCTGCCTTTCAGAGAGACAAATCAAAATCTGGTTCCAGAACCGGAGGATGAAGTGGAAGAAGGACCACAAGGACAAAGCCGACGTGTCCAGTCCCGAGGAAAAGCACGGTGACGTCCAGACGCAGCCCAGGACCAGAGCGCAATCAAAGGAGGCTGCAAAGCATTAAAAAATGCGGACCATGAATAAACATGACGAAAAAAAATGCTCGCATGCACTATAATCTGAAACCGTTGAAGGCATTTAAATAGGAATTAAACAGAATAAGGAGTAGATGTTAATATTTAAGTTCAATATTTCCACTTAAAGTGTTTATAATTTGATGTCTACACCACATTTTATAACTATATGTAATTTTATTTGTGTACTACTGGAAGCATTCCTTATGGTAAGCTAACATTTACATCTCTAAGCACTGTAAAAATCAATATAAAAACATGAAATTAAATTATAAATCAACAGTCTTGTAAACGGAACTGATAAAACCCTTTTTATTGGCTCATTAAAAGTTATCTTATGTTAGTAAAATACCTTCACATTATTATTACATTATTAGTGGTTTTGTAAATTTCATCACCTGTGTGTGTGTGTGTTGCCGTTTATGACCATCAGCACTCGAATGATGTGTTTACTCTAATTATGCGTTTGTTTCCTATTTAAGTTTATCCAGGACTGACAGAAATATGTTTGTTATTTTCGGATCAACTTCGGCGACCTGCCTCTAATTACTAGAAAACACACTCACTGATTATAGCGTGTTGTAAAGATGAAACATGGAAATGATTGGACCGCGGCTTATTTTTCTTACGGTAAAAACCTGTGACACCAGTATATCGCGGCAATATGCATTTTCGTAATATCCAGATTGGGCTGTTTTTTTTTTTTTACATAGGTAAAACCATATTCCACGATTAAGATCCAACAGGTTTCATGTAAACAACATATTCTAGGTGGATATTCAGAGTTAGGCCTTTTCCAAATGGAGCATTTACACGTAGACATGCTTGTATTATTTTCAGAATGCGCTTCAGTGCAGCTGTGTAAAGCTAAAAATCCTCTGGATGCGCTGAAGAAATTTTAAAATTCACGCCAGAAGGGGATCCACTTGTAAACATCATGACGGGACATATTAGAGGGATTTGGGAAAACTGATTTTTCCAGACACCTGTGACGAACATCTCCAATGTAAACCCGAATGTTAGCATAGGGAGCTTTGCTTTGTTTTGTTCTGTATTTTAAAGGGGGACAATATTGCGCGTCGAAACATAATAGGAGTTGAAATACTGAATATGGAATATTTTTGCCTCAGCCACCGAAGATCTGTCAAGGAAATAATGTGATTGTTGCCATTTAACAATTCTGGTAATGCCTTAAACGTACTTAAATTTAATAAATCAAATCCCACTGATGCTATTTGTCTATTTGCCTTCAACACCTACACTTGGGCTCATGTTACCATGATCGCGCGCAGGTGAAATAGCTTATAATGGTCTCGTTCACAGACCCAGTGAACCAGGTTCACTTTCAGGCACGTTTCGGTGCATCCTGAGGCTCGGGTAAACACTGGGACTGGGGAATGTGAGCTATGAGGATGCGAGATGGGGCAGGCTGCAGAAGAAGGGAAATTACTGTTGAACTCTGCTTTGCCTCTTCCCTGTGTAAGATGGCGCCTGACGGTGACCTGGCCCTCCCCTCCCTCCTCTCTCTGTCTCCCCCTCCCTCCATCTTCCCTCCTTCATCTCTCCCTCCAGCGCTGGGCCATAAATCCGGTGATGTTTATGAAAATTTACAACATAGCAATACAACTTTACGACGCGGCTTGGCTTCTGATTGGCCACCGCCTGTCACGTGGCCTGGAGCCGTGAACATGAACTTTTTATATATAATTTCCAATAGCAGAATAGAGCAGCCTTTCATTTAACGGTCTCCCGTGCGGCTGTTTTCACCAGAAACCCTCCACATTTAAAACCCCTCGCATCTCACCCCTGTTTTTGGAGTTGGGGGCTGGAAAAGCGGACACATTGGCGACATGTCTGGATCTTTTGGGTGCCATTCTGCCCTTCTCCTGTCGCGTTTTGAAAAGATGAGTGGAAGGAGCCCCCGGTGCGTCAGTGACCCACAGGAGCCCCGGTGTGGAGCTCGGGGGACACGTTTCTCCTCGTTCGCTGTCCGTCTGCACCTGCCAGCTCCCTCCTCGTGCCTTCAAAAGGTAAGAAACACAAACTTGTCATTCGACACTCGTATTTGCTGTTACGTCAATCTGCAAAATACAAGCACGCATGTCATATAAAACCTCTTAATACTCAACCGCAAATTTTATCATTGTAGCATGGAGATGGTTTCATGTTGCTGTTTATATGATTTGAATGACAGCCTGTATATGTTGAATCGCTTTGATCTGCAGACATAACAAGCTGCACTGGTGTCTCTTTCCTTTTTCATTTCCATGCTGTCATTTGCATGCTTTGAATTTGTTTGTTGTTGTATTCAAATGGGGCTGGACTTTTGGCAGCAAAGCCAGTGGGTGGATGGCAGCCAGTAGAGGTGCTCTTTGACGCCCTCTTGTGGTGGCAAAGGAGATGTCTTGTCATCAGGCATCAAATACCTGCAATGCAAAATCGAAAATGATTTTTATGCTCATGTCAAAGTGCAAAGACAATTACCTCACCTGTCTGTAGATTATTATAAAGGACAGATAGCTTTTACATTCTCGATACATAGTTGAGCCCTGTTGTTGTCACATGTGAATATTAATAGCATATTGAGACATTTCTAAGTAAATTCAGTAAGATTGGAACTCTTATTGATGTTGGTCGCTGGTTTTCGTCACGTGTGCATACAGAGCCTTAGTCAATTCGACGCTCTTGGGATTTGTTTCGTGCAGTGAATTATTATTTTGCAAAATGATGTTCATTTTTAAATCGCAAAGTGTCCCATGTGTCTGTCAAATGTGCAAGAGTGGCTGTTTTGCAGCATCGAATGTGACGTGCAATTATTTGTTATTCCCTATTAAGACATTTTCTTTTCATAGACTAAGACACTGCATTTTAAGATTCACCGCTTTGGCAGATTCGATGTGTTGCATATTGATTCTAATGCTGAAAATATGGCGCTTAATGCTGAAAATATGGCGCTGGTTGTGTCTTGTGCTCTTAATATTTCTAATGCAAAACTGTGACTTACTGCCAGGCTTAAAGTGGTTTCACTTTGCATATATTATTATCGAAGCTTAAATGAAATACCCTAAATGTTCCAGGTAAGATGATGGCGCACTGAATTCCTCAAAGTGCTGGTGTGCGTATATGTGCCTGCAGAGTGCACTGCCCTCCTGTTAATCCTGCAGCAGTAAACCCCCTCCCTCCCCCCAATCTCTCTGAACCCGGTCATGTTTGACACCAGAGCGCACACACTCTTTTCCTGTCCTTTTTTTTTGGCCCTTGTTTAGTTCTGGGTGTGTCCCTGGCTCGACACGGGGAAATTATATCGTGGGAACTTCGTTGCTATTGGCCAACCATAAATCAGCTGTTGCGTCTTTGGCCAACACTCTCACTCTGTCCTCTTTTATTGTGGCCCACAGTTTGCGGATGTTGGCGCCCGGTGTTCGTCCTCTGTGTTCCTGTACATGCCTTCTGGCCTTGTGTAACTGACAAGGGTGCATTTACCTGGAAGAAAATATATATCTAATTCATCTAATTATTTTTGTCAGGAACACAGGATTGGACTTGTGCTTGTAGAGAGGGGCTCAAACGTTAGCGGCAAATAGAGGACAAGTCAGTGCCTTAGAGAGAAGCATGAAGGCGCCATAAAAATTCCACAAGAAGAAAAACAGACGAAAGGCGCAGGAACAGGCGCCGAGTTTATTTCGACTTCATGTTTGCGTCAGACTCTTTCCAATATTCAGTCGATGTTCTACGCTTTTAAAGCGGTTGTACTGACTGAAAAATCAAGCTGACTCGTTCAGAATATAGACACGGAAAATTAAATATATTTTATATGGTACACTGACTGCTTAGACAACGAAAGACGGAATTTGCTTGTGCGTAAAATGTCATGTTTACGCAAACTTCAATGTTTATATGTCATCTTCACATGTTTGACTTTCCTGCTTTGTTCAGCCTTTTTCAATATTTGTGACTAATGAATACAATACACCCGATAATGCAAGATATTTATAATATTTGAGAATCAAAAGAAGTGAAGGACGAGGAAGCCACAACGCGCTCATTGATATGTCATGTTGAATACATTGCAGTGTTACAATTAAAAATAAAATAACAAAATTACAGTCCAAATATTGTCATAATTTAATACTAAACATATAAAATGTATCACTTCATTATCCATGTTCCTATTTTTAAACAGTCCCCTTTTTTAGTTCTTACATATAAATATGATAAAGTGACCTGTCTCGGATGAAAAGATCAAAGTGTGCATGCTCAAACACAGATTTCACATTGTTTTATAACATTAAAATCTACAGATATAAAAATATCGCATTGCATGAAACTCTGCCTAAAATCAATAAGAACGATGATTCGCCGTAAAACGAAAACAAAATGATACCAGATTATAAGCATATGGTTTACAATATAATGTGAGAACTTGCTCTTTGGCATCTTAAAATTATAACCAGGATAGAAACAGTAACAGTAAGTATGGATTTACTTGTATTGATGTGCATCTTCACATGAAAGTGTTTGTAGTTTTTTGATATTTACGTGCATATAAGCTCTTATTTTTGTCCCCAAATATTTCATCATTACTTTTTTCCACAGGAGTTTTTTTTCCAGTAATAGTTGTAAAGAAAACTGTAAAAATAATGCAGCGCTTCTTTGAAAATGCTTTTTTTCTATTAACTGCACAGACTATTTGCTCTCATGTCCGATCATGACATGCATAACAGATTCCGATGGAATTATTTCTGTACACTAGACTCTCAGAGATTGCACTCTCAGCATGTCACTTGTTGTATTGTTTAGGAGCCCGTTGGTTTTTGCCGCAATGGTCGTTAACCTCTGAATGACCCCTTCCGGAGCCCACGCCTCAGAGAGCGCCGCAGACAGGCAATGCAACAGTTGAACCAGAGGATGGCGCACCACGACAATCCAAAAGAGCCAGAGCCCAGGCTCAGAGTTTGCCCTAGCCAAGAGCGCATGGGTGCGCGCACTCTTCACATCCCACCCAGTATTTCCTCCGTGCACGAGTTTACCTCTGGAGGTCACCAAGCAGGATTTACGACTGGTCAACAAAAGCACGTGATTCTCCGCCGTACCCCATATTTGGGTGCCTACGTAAGAGAGAATCAAGTCCATGTCCCACTCATTTCCATAATTCATCATAAATTGTGCAAGGGTGCTATAGGACGCGCTAAACCATAAGAGCCACAAATCAAGCACACAGGTTTATGCTATTTTACCTGCAGAGATAATAAAAACAACAACAATACCTACAACCAGCAAACGGTGGAATTGTCAACAAATGAGCTCCTATTTTGTGAACTCATTCTGCGGTCGCTATCCCAATGGCGCGGATTTCCAGTTACATAATTATGGAGACCATAGTACGGAAAACGAGCAATACAGAGATTCCACGGCCATGCATTCCAGCAGGTACGGCTATGGCTACAACGGGATGGACTTAACCGTCGGTCGGGCTGGTACCGGACACTTTGTAGGCAGCGAGCGGACACCGGGCTACTCCCCCAGTCCTTCAGCCGCGACAACGCCCTCGGTGGAGCCGGTCAGGTACAACCAGTCCGTCAGCAACACCGGGACTTCTTTATCGCCTCCACCTGACCCTCTCCCCTGCTCCTCAGTCGCCAGCTCGTCCCCCGTCACCGAGTCTCAGCCTCAACACCGAGCCGTGAAAAACTCCATAACGACCCCGTGTTCAACCCCGTGCTCGAGCTCAAACAGGAGCACGTTGCTTCTCAACCGGGACTGTGTGTCCAAATCTTCTCCCCTGGAGGAGGAGAAGCCTGCGGGAAGCGCACCGACAACTCCACAAAATGTTAGCGACTCCTCACAGCCTCAGATATACCCGTGGATGAGGAAGCTCCATATAAGTCATGGTAAAGTTTCAGCTTTTAACCTCCTGTGTTAACTGTTGAGTGTTATTTCTGAGTAAAAATGTCCCTGTTTATTTCTTATGTTCCCATATCGCTTGAAAAAAAGCCATGAGATGATATGGGTTGAAAAGTGTGACTTTAATGAACATGTCGCGCCTCTCACCTGTGTGGTGTGTTAGGATTTCCACTCAACACTGACCAGGTGGAGGACGGAATAAATTATACATAAATATTAGTTTGAACTTGTACTTCAATAATATTCTGTATCTGGACATGATACGTCTGTTATAGTGTGTATTCCTTTGAAAAGTTTCGCGTATGTATTTATTATTACGTAGTAATTCACGTCGCTAATTGCCTATAAAAATGTGTTTATTTAATTCGTTGTTTTATTGCTAATATTATTATTTCGGCCTTTACTATGCTTTTTCAAGTCGTGCGTAAACTTTATGGCCACTTTTGGAACAATGTCCAAAAGTCCCAGAAAATTTGATGAACCGTTGCAACTTAATTCTTAAAATTAACCTTATCTCATTTCTACTTTTATTTTTTATGCATAAGATTTGTCAGGACCAGAGGGAAAGAGAGCGAGGACTGCTTACACCCGCTACCAGACCCTGGAGTTGGAGAAAGAGTTTCACTTCAACCGGTACCTGACCCGCAGACGGAGGATCGAGATCGCCCATGCCCTCTGCCTCTCAGAGAGACAGATCAAAATCTGGTTTCAGAACCGCAGGATGAAGTGGAAGAAGGACAACAAGCTGAAGAGCATGAGCATGGCGGCAGCAGGCGGGGGAGGCTACAGGCCCTGATATTCACTCCTCTAACCCCTGACAACAACGAGCACTATGAAAAATAAAACAAAGATTGTCATATCAGCGTCTCCTTCTGTTTCAACAGAGACTTGTAACCGGGCTGTGAGCGGGACAAGGGACACCCCACCCACAGTCCAGAGTGTATGCCCAACAAGCGTCCCATTATATTCCTTAATATTATTATCATTTCATTTTGATTTCTACCGTGGTAATGCTTCTGTGCGTAAAATGCATCATGTACAGTTCTGTCTAGACTTAGAGGAAAAGTAACAGGAAAATAAATGTTTGTTTAAATTATTTCTTGTTCAGACGAAAAAATAAAAAGCTCGAAATGCTACCTACCGCAAATAAACCCAGTAAAAGTTGTGTGATGCACTCAGAACAATAACAGTCTAATAATAATAATAAATAGGGGGAAGGTGAGGTGGAGTTGCGTTTGTGTTTTTTTTTTTTGCCTTGGTTTTTCTATGTATGTATTGTAAATGTATGTATTTATTTGTTTGTTGTATTGTACCTACTTGTCAGATATTTGCTTCCAAAAGTAGAACCAGCAAAGTAAAACGCCTTGTGTGGTCATTGTGTGCGTTGTGAACACATGTATAGGCAGAGGTTCCGACTCAGTCTTGTATGTACAGTAGCTGTGCCTTGTATCTTTGTTTTTGCAGGAGCTGCTGTTGGCGCAACCTCTTAGTAAAACGTGTTTTTGTCTTTTTGTTTTCTCTAGCTGTTTTTATGTGGAAGCTCCCACAGTAAATCTCATTGCCTATGTGTATAACTCCATGGTGATAAGCTTTTGTAAATGTTTTTTCAAAGACTGGAAGTCAAGAATATACTATAATAATATTGATGATGACGATGATGGCCATTCTAATAAACTTTCTACTGGAATATGGCTGCAGTAAACTGAGCGTATGCTTTTGTAAAATGCTCCAGATTAATTTGAGCTTGTGAAAAGTCAGAAGTGAAAATACTCGCCCTCTCCTTGGAGCTGATTAAACGAATTCAACAGGTTTTCCTTGAATGAAAGCGTCTAGTTTTACTCACCTTGCTGAGGAGCAGCTTTGGGGGGCTTTGGGGTCCTTGGCCACCAACAGGCTCCAGGGGCCGTGCATCCCCTTGCGCACGGACTCCTGGGCTATTCCCGGAGAATCCGTTCGACTTTTCACGCTGTAAACTTTATTAGGGCAGATTGTGGCTCTCTGACATTTGGCTGCTAAATGAATGGGGGGTTTTGTCTATGAATTAGATCGTAAAAATCATCCGGAGCGCGGCCAGATAGGCTCACTGGCCATAAACGGTCACGTGGTAGCCATTAAAGTAAGTTTTATGGTTTTGGGGAGTTGACAGTATATTGCACATAACATATAATCGCAGTGACGGCGAGGCTCCGTCTGACTCTCTCTTTGCAGGGTGTAAGTGTTACTTGACCGATACAGAGCGTCTCTATTGCTCAGTTTGCCTCAGAATGGACCGGACGCTTTCCAGGAAGAAGCCTGCGTCTCTGGGTAAGTTTGTGCAGACTCGCCGGTAGCTTGAGAACAGTCAGCCTGAGTTAAACAGCCTTATTATTGTATTCGGTCCCTCTATCTGTCCCTATTAGTCCATTACGCTAATTTGTCAGTGGTGCAGCGCTGAATACTGGTCTCGGCAGATGTTGCGCAGGGTTGGGTCCGGCTCATGGCTATTTAATTGCTTCCTTCCCCGTGTAACTTGTTTCCCTCCATCTGTGGTGTAAGTCATAATCCATTTTTACATGTTGGATAATTATCTCTGTGTCCATTTCCACCCCCACAAACTTGGAGTTGTTGTCGTTTTATTACATTGGAGAATTCACAGACCGTGTGCCAGAAAGTTTCCAAGGGGTGTGTGGAGTGTGGAGATTTCCTTGATAAAGTTACGCGCTAATTCAGGCCTACAGATGCACAGCTAGATGCGTTTAATTCGATTCAACATGAGCTAATGACTTTTTGGAAGTTGTTCTGTATAAGGTCCATCCCTAAAAAAGTTGGTGTTTTTGTCTTTGTTGTGCGCTTCGCTCTATATGTTGATACCATGCGTGGGTTTTAGGACAGGCTGTAAAAATACAGTGTGTCAAGTAAACACACATGGGAACAAACACTCTGAAAAGGAATTCCGTTTTGTGTCAGCCACGTCATTTTGGGTTTAGGGTTGAAAAGTTCAGATGACCCCTCAAAAATCTCTCTCGCTCTGAGGTGACCTCTTGCCCGAAACCAGTGAAATGACCACGGCTGGATCCTGGTGAACTGGGAACTGGACTACAACCCGGAAAATCACTGCTTTTCCTCTCATCCAATTTTGTTATAGGCAACAGTTTTACTTGTCTTTTCTTACTTTAATTTGCTTTACTTTTATTTTTACTTTTATTTTTTATGCGTTGGCCTCGCGTGTTTTCTAAAATAGTACTTGATTCGTTGCACTTTTCTAAATTTTTGAGTATTTATGGAAGAAAACAAAATCGTTGCCTTATGAACGGCGGATCCTGGCATTTTTGGGCAGCACTTTGCAAGAATTCTACTTTTTACGCTTTGAGCCTTAGCTTTTTGTAAAGATTCGACAGGCATAGTTAAAAAGTCACTGTTTTGCAAAGTGTTACATCATGGAAAGAAATGTTCATTCTTTCACTAAACCTGGAATTTTCAAAAAAGCCTGCAAAAAACTGAGCATTTTAATTTGGCCTAAGTTTGAGGTTAATTCTTAGACATAAAGAGATCGCTTATTCATTTGTAATAACTAAATCATAAGCCTATTACGCAAATTGTTTAACTTCTGGAGTAATTCAGCACATATTCGCGCATCCGTTTCCATAATGTAACCCAATGTTATTTAAAAGCCACCAGCTGCAGAACATGTAGATTTTTCAACTTTGGATTCTGATTACAGACACTTTGAAAACCAAAAAAAGACCCTCTGATAGTGCGATTATTTGGAAATTAAACCTCCTGCCAATATGTCAAAAGCAGAAATTTCGACGGGGCCCCATGTGCGGCAAACTGCCAGGCGCAGAGAGAGAGAGGAGAAGCGCTGTAGGTTCATCTGGAGGTCAGCCACAGCACCAAGATAAATCTGCATCCTCTCCGAGCCACCAGCAGAGCTCGCTTTAGGCCAAGTTCACTGTCATCCTGCGTACAGAGAGAGGAAAAGCACTCACACATTTACGCACCGCGCACACGCATCCACATTAACGACACGTTTGCTTGGTGATGCCTAAGAGCATAATGCGTGAATGAATTTACCGAGGGACAGAGAGCCTGTGGTAACATTGTCCGCTTGAGGGAAAGACTCTGCAGTGGAAAAGAAGGGAATCGAACTTAAAATGCTGCCTCTAACAAAGACTTTTGGTTGCTTTGGTTGATCTAACTCTAATGAATGATTTGCATATTTTACGGCCCTATTAATCTTGAATGAGGGCCTGTTGGATTTATCTTTTCATTCCCTTATTGGAAAGATACAAAACTGCAATTGCATTCTAGGTCCTAACGCTGGCATCTTTTCTAATTATGAAATTTGCCAAAATGATCATCGTGATGGCGAGTGATACAAGTTGTTAAAATCAATTTTTTTTTCCGTTTGAATAGGCCAGATACCTTACTGGGCTGGGACTGATGAGAGCGAGATAGCAGAGAAGAGGAGGAAAAATTGGGGTCAAAAGTTTACGCACTGAACAGTCTCCGTCATCTGTTCACTCCGAGCTTGATGCCAGCCTTATAATAGCGATCTTGACTCTCCACACAAAAGACAGAATAGCTTTGAATTACATATGTTGCACCGTGCACTCCAGGTGAACCCTGGAAGCTAAGTGACCCCACGTTTGGGACCGGGGGAGGGGACCCCCCACCCGTCCCCTGCAACAAGATTGAGTGGCTTGCGTTTTATTAGGGCGGTCGATTGGTGAATTTCCTTTGAATAAATTGCATTTGATATGTTTAGGGACGAGGGCGACATTTGCATTTTGAGGATTGATTCTCTCGACCCGGTCACAGGGTAATGTGAAGGCCCACAGCCCCCAAACTGTGCCCCCGGACCCCTTAAAAAACATTTAGCCGCTCTCTTCCTCATCAGCTGAATAGTGGGCTTTTATGAAAACAGAAATGGCGCAGATGTTTTCGTAAATAAAAATGTTGATGAGTTTCTGAACCGAAATTTTCTATTTTATATATTTTACTTTTCTTTGGGCCTATAGAAAGTTTGCACAAATAGTGCAGCTTTTTGGCAAAGCTCACTAAATTGTTAAGGGTATATATAGAGGCCTAGTGGGAAAAAAAAGAAGTGAAAATAGACCCACCCACGACAAATCAAATATGTTTATATTATTCAAAAAAGATGGCGATTTATTTTTTAAGGTTGTATTTATAGACACACACACACACGAACTTTTAAACATTTAAATCTGTCTTCAAATCGTCAGAATAGATTTATCTAATAAAATCGACCAGGAAGCTCAGGCTTAGTTTGAAATTTCTGTAATAAATAACATGAATGTTAACACAACAAGAAACATTTTCAGATATTTTATTAAACATACAACTCAAGATGCACAAACAGGAAAATGCACGCATTCAACAATAAAATCCTCAAACAATATTCACAATGTAAAAGATTTCTTATTATACACTTTAAAGTTGGTCTGTGGAAAATAGCGGCCTCATGAGGTGTTTGTAAAAACGCAAAGCGCCTAGGGTTTCTTCTAAATCCACGCTGATGTGGATTTAATCATTTCCAGAAAAGTCTTTTGTGCGTTTTGTTTATTATGTTTATTTTGGTTCATTTATTCATATATATTCGTTTACATCCCGCCTTGACATATAATGGACAAATAAATAATATTGTAATAAATTTATGATGTTATACTCAAATGCCTATAATTACTTGGAATCCCTTTTATGCTTAAATATAGTTAATTGTACACTTTTGATTAAAAATAACTGCATTATCTTTACCAATAACGTTTTTATAAAGAGACTAATATGGTTAGTTTGACGCCTGTAGATGCTTTTTGTATTTTCCGTGCGTGAAGGTCACTCGTGTTACATGAATATAATGAAACTTGTCACTGGCGCATAGACTTGTGCGTAACTCTGAAAAGTTTGTAACTGAAACATCCTTAAGAACCAAGTACAGAGTACAACGATGCTTAAAAACTCCTTTTTTGTGTTTTTCCTATATTAAAACACGTCCATACCGTGGTATTAAAGGTGCTCTCTGGCCCGAAACCTTGGCACGTCTTGGATGCTGAGGGGATTTTTTATTCCTCCATCAGAGCTCGGTACAGACAGGAGACCTTGTGAAAGCCATCTGCAATCTGTCACCCTCGTCACAGCACTTCTCTGATAATCTAAATTTACAGTAAACTGTCAGCATGATGTATTTTGGTTAAATAGACCTTCACTTCACAGTATATGCTCTGAAAGGGAACACTGTCACACGGCTGCTGCTTATTTAGGTCCTAAAATAAAACCTAACACGAGCCTGTAACGGTTTTTGTGCATATCAGGAGAGAAAGTCTTTATTTTTTGGAAATGATTAAGATAAAGGTACCAAGAGATCCAATTCCCTTTGAATGCTGCCTCTTAGTTTTATTGCTATTTGGATCATTGGTATTTTTTCCAATACAGCCATTTCCACGTGGCCTATTGTTTTTAAACGCACAGCATCACTTTGCAGCTCTGGCCTAGATAACGCACGTATTACCAGTTCTCTGAGCCGTTTTGAATACCTGGCTCTTCATCAGATTATTGAGCCTTTATGATGTTCTAGTACAGATATTCATATAGGAAACGGAGGACACTCCACTGCAACAAGTAGAATGACCTGTAAAATCATATACGCAAGGATAAGTGGATAACAGGCGAGCTGACCTGGCCCATATTTGTACAGTGACCATATATAATAGCATGGCAGCAGACTGTAAATTTAGATATCATGTGAAGTCGTCTTACCGCTGACATTATGTTGACATATTGCCTCTCAGGTGGTCTCTTGCCCATACTGTGGATATATGGCGGAAAGTGCATCAGCTACCATTTAGAATGACTTAGGTGCAAGATACACAAGATAGTAGCAGCCCTGCCTCGCAGCAACAACATGAAAAAAGTACAAAAATCTAGATCAGCTTGTGCGTAAAAGAAGAATGATAAAAGTGGTCTACAGCAGTGGATCCAAAAGGCTGAGACGAGTTGACCGTTGTGAGCAACAAAGTATTTAACATAATAAATAGATCAGCTATAGCAGCAGGACTGCAGCTGAGAAGATGGCTCTCTCCTTTCTCCAGACAGACGCGAATCTTTACGCACAGGAATAGTTTGTCCATTGGTTTTCTGTGATACTTGAACAGGATTTTGTGTGTTTTAAAAAGTCTTTGGGGATGTTCCTAAGGTTGACCCGCATGAAGTGCCCCCCATGCAGCTCCCCCAGACCCTGCCAAACTGAAGTCCAAGTCCGGGGTGAACCCCAGGTCACTGCGTCTAACAGATATGAAAATGTCGCCTCTTTGGAAAAGGGCACGCCTTGTTGTTTAACAAAGACTGTCAATGGGCAAGATTAATCAGAAACAAAATGGAAACGGTGTCACTTTGGGGTCAAGCAGAAGTTATCTCTGTTTAGGGGAGAGAATAGAATAGGGGGACCAAAAAAGAAAAAAATGGGGGAGAAAAGAAAGCTTTCAATATTTCCGAAGTTTGGCCTCTTGTTTCTCCATGTAGGGGCCTCGTTGACGTGGACAGTGTGGTTCAGCTTTTCTGCTGCATCTTCAGGGGACACATACAGTGTCCAGCTCGGACATGGAGAGGAGACGAGACCTGGACGTGATAGCAGAAGGCGAGGGGCACGGTAAGATGCTTTTATGGCTTTTAATACGTAGTATGGAAATGTATGGAAATTATAGAATTACACGTAAATATACTGGATGTGAAACAAGGAGTGTTTCCACCATGGCAGTTTTTGGAGTCAAATTTATTCTTCTAAAACAGATTCATGACACAATATGAAGTTATTATTATTATTATTATTATTATTATTATTATTATTATTATTATTATTATTATTATTATTATTGGGTTGTTGCTCGTGATGACGCTAACCTCTTAACTTACTGATGTCCTTATTGTCCACATTACCCACGAAAATGTCACAGTTAGGGTTAGATACTCATAAGTGCCAAAGAGATTTTCGCAAAAATCATAATGCAAATGTGTTAATAAATACTGATCTAAGACAAAAAAGAAGAAAACGTAAGAGACAAAATAATATAAAAAAAGAACATTTTTAAATGAATTGTAAGTTGTGCTTCTTGGATGGGCTACAGGTCATCTCTGCTTTCTAAATTTTCATAATTAGCTGGACCTCTTTGACTTTATTCTATTCTTATTTTATTTAGTTGTACTTTATAATGATCATGCGCTTTGCTTTGACATGTGGTTCTAGTGCAACATAAGCGTCTGGGAGAGTTTGTCCAGTGTTTCAGATAAGCGTCTGAAAAGCGTAGGAGCAGATAAGTCAAAGACCACACGATCTGTGCCTGATAGGCTTTTGTCTGATGTGGTATTAAAAAGACAAACAGAGGCTAAATAACTGTAGAACATGGTTATGTTCTTGTAAATGAAGGAAAACAGATAGTGTCATGTTTCTGAGTGCGGCTGAACACAGGCGGACTACGTGGGCAGAAATGTTTGTTGTTCGTTCTGTGGATCTGAGTCTTTATTGACGCACACGTCAGTTGGACACATGCAGATTGAAACACCCGCAACGCATCGGCACGTCTGTGCTCGTTCAGGAGGATTTAAGAATTAAACGCATTGTTTGTTGATGATTTAAACGCAGTAAAAGACCACAGTAGACGATGAACTGTGCTGATAGGATGTTTATGGTTGTTTTCATGGCTGATGTTTATATGCAACACATTTTAAACTCTCAGCAAGCAGCACCGATGTGATTGGTTAGTAGAAATACTCTATTGTTTGGAAATAAGCTGCATTTTTTCTCAGGGCTTGGATTCCATATCGACTTGCACATCAGTGTTTCGGAGGAGGAGGCATATCTTTTCTCAGGGAAGCCTCACCCACATAAGTTTGGCCTCATGCAGTAAACAAGTTAGTTGATTGGTTTTGCTTTATATACTGTGATTTAATAAGGAAAACACCAACGTAAGCCAGTCCGAGCAGCGTTGGTGGTACCAGTACCATGCTTTCCATTGGTTCCTGTTTACATGATGCCCACAGGACACGCAGTGATTGGTGGCTCTTCACACGTGACCAGGCAACTTTGTACATTTGACAGGGAGTAGGAGGGTTTTGTGGAGATCAGAAAAACGACAGCGCGATAAAAATTAGTATTGTTGCACTTCACAAATTAATGACCATGAGTTCCTACTTGATAAACTCCAACTATATCGAGCCTTCCTTTCCTCCATGCGACGAATATCAGCAGAGCGGATATATTCCCAACCCTGGTGATTACTACGAGCGGCCAAAAGATACGGGCTTTCCCCATCACGACGAGCCATCCTATCCGAGGTCAAACTACACAGAATCGGGCTACGATTACGGTAATGTCCCCGCCACAGGACTCGACGATTTCAGCGATGGGCATCATGCACAGCCGCAGCCGGTTCCACAGACCCACGGTCCTCGACTCTCCGCGGCCCCAGATGGTGGCGCAGGGGCAAATGCCAGCAAAGACTGCAGCCTCGCCAATGAGGTATATCCCGGCGTCGCGAAGGGCAAGGAGCCGGTGGTCTATCCTTGGATGAAAAAGGTCCACGTTAGCAACGGTGAGTTATCGTCACGGTTAAATAGCAGAACTACTGTGAAACCACCACTGGAACACACGCAAGCCTATTGAGGCAGCACTAGTAGCAGCCCTTACAACAGCAATTTACGACTATCGAGCAGCAGGGTCGGTAATTAAGGACCCTCGTAAATTTTATTGCCTGTTTGTCTGTCGGGGCCATGTGCCTTTGTTGCTTTTTAACCCAAACTACCTCCACCACTGGAGCCGAGCCAAACTGTAATATCCAACCCCGCTGTTTTGTTAATCATTTCTAAGCTTGATTTGTCCCTGGATGCGAGTGTTTGTGCACTCGGCATCTTCACATTAAGGTCATGTCCGTATAG
The DNA here is from genome assembly GCA_029823295.1 of Pseudamia nigra. NCBI lineage: Eukaryota > Metazoa > Chordata > Actinopteri > Kurtiformes > Apogonidae > Pseudamia > Pseudamia nigra. Next base: position 20,593 of record JAQQAE010000325.1, read on the forward strand.
TCTCAAACAACACATAGTCAACCAAACAGCTGCAGTTCACACAAACCAGAGAATTGTGTTTTAATCTTGCAATTTGTACTGAGGAGAAATTAAACGGTTTTCTGATAAACCCTGTCAGCCTGCATATAACACCTGCTTGCTTGCATGTGTATGGCTTTTCCCCTTCAGTCAGTGCCAGTTACAATGGAGGAGTGCCCAAGAGGTCCCGCACTGCCTACACCCGCCAGCAGGCTCTGGAGCTGGAGAAGGAGTTTCATTTCAACCGGTACCTGACCCGGCGCAGACGAGTGGAGATTGCGCACACCATGTGTCTGTCCGAGCGCCAGGTGAAGATCTGGTTTCAGAACCGGAGAATGAAGTGGAAGAAGGAGCATAAGCTGCCCAACACTAAAATTCGCTCGTCCACCTCGGCCTCGTCCTCCTCATCCTCAGGGGCCCAGCAGCAGCAGCAGCAGATCAAAACAGGCCAGCAGCTCGTCCCCACGGCGTGCACCGCAGGTCTATAGTGCACGAACCCCACCCAATAAAACCCAATCCAGACTGAGATGGCAAATAACACAAGTGGAATTTGATGGACCGATTCTCAGTATTTTACACTCATGGTGTTCCCTTTTTCACCTTGGGCCCCTTTGTCCCCCATTCCCTCCACGGTCGTCTTCGTCCTCTCCATATAAGCTTGAAATCTACCTTTAATTGCCACGGTGGCAACTGAAGTGTTTATATATTTGTTTATTATTATGAAAGAAGGATAACGCACATTCAGAAGTAGGACTTGGATCAAAGTGTATCATTACAGTTTAAATTGAGTGAGGTAAAAGTAAGTTGGAACTCATTTTCTATATGTTCTCTTTAATATTTTTTTTTCTTTTTTATCACTGCTCATGGAAAGTTCTAATATACTTGAAAGATATTTAGCGAGACTCTATAGATGCCTGTTAGAATCCAGACGGCTGTTTTAGAGGTATGGCATCAGTCAGAGTAACAGTGTAGTTTGTGTGTTTGAGTGGGTTGGTTTACTGTTGAATGTAGTCCAGGTGACTTTCACATGTAATGTAAATAGACAAATCATAATGAAGGCACAATAAGAAAAGCATTTCGTCCAGTAGAATTCTGTTCGTCGGTGTTGTAAGGTCCAGTTTTATTTGTGCTAGTGCGTCCCATGTTGTGATGTGTTCTAAACTGTGAATATTTGTATGTGTTGTCTAAGTAGTCATAGTTGTGATGTAGGCTAGTTTAGGCTCTATCTGTCTTTGTGAAATAAATATGTACTTCACTTATAAGGATGACATGCCTTTGGATATTTTTGTCTGTGCAAATACTAATTTTTACGCACCATGAAACTGCAAAAGCCGTGCGTAAAATCGCCCCATTACCGATAGTGAATCTTGTTTTATTATTTCCTAAAAAGTTGTTGCATTTTCAAATTTGACAAATTATGTTTGTTCTTTTTGTTTGGTTCCCATGGCATTGTTTGTGACAGAAACCTTTTTAGAATTTTACAAGAAAACTAAACAGATTTTATCCGAGCTTTGGACAATTTGCTGCGTAAAACATATTTCTTTGCTTTAAGGTAATTTAAGTCGATGAAAAATATGTGTAATGTTAGTGACAGAGAGAATAAATTAGTTTTTCATTGCGCACAATGACGCACTTATTTTAACGTGCTATTTACTCTGGACGAAACAGTAAAAAATATTTCTCGCATTATGTTGTTTGTGATCAGATTGGATCTTTTAAAAGTAATATGCTTATAAATATACATATGCTTTATTCTGTATTTTTTATCAGAGTGACTGAAACCAGAATACGTAAAATGCTCATGATGTCATGCGCCTTTATGTGGATAAGGATTAAACATATCTGGAATATAAGAGACAGGCTTCAGCTGTTGGTTCGAATGTTTCAGGTTTTGCTCTTTTCACGGGAATTAAACCAAACCCAAATTGTTCGATGTATCCGGCCACACATATTGTTCTCACTTGCCATTATGAGAAGATCTCAGCCAACCTCAGTGCACCAGTGTGTGAGTGTTGGTCACTACCTGCTACATCCAAACAATAGAGTTCAACCAGGGGACACGGGCGGCTTTGGCCAATCACCAGCTCTGAGCACTTCTTCTGACCCCTGACCTTTCGACACACACAATGTTAAGACCATACATCAGTGCTAAGAGCTGCACAAGTTTTTTTTCTTCTTGTTTAAGATGTACCCTGGGACAGCGCAGAAACAAAAACTGCGTTTTGGTGTGAATGTGTGTCATAAATTTTCCCAAAATTATTCTTAGGAGACAAGCCCTCCGCAATCCATCAGAGGAACAGAGCTGTCAGGGAGTTTACAGAGGGCACATATGAGAAGAAACATGACATTTGGCATCTCTTTTAGAGCGATTTTAATTATTTTCTCTGATTATAATTGCATAGAAGCGCAGTTTCCAGTAGCTTATATTTTTCGTTAGTACAATTGTCATCCATTAATACTGACACACTAAAAGTCACAGAGAAAATCAACCAGCATTTTTACGCATAAGACAAAACGGTCAGATTTGCCACAAAATGTCAACGCAAAAAGCTGAAGACAAGAGAGCTGTGCAGAAGATGGCGTTGGGGCTGATTGACACCGATTCGCGCAGACTCAAACCAGTCTCCAGCTCCTTCAATCACAGATTTCATGTCATCTGATTCACGAAGAGAGGTCACTTCCAATCTACTGAAATTTTAATTTGCCAATGCACGTGACTTATTGAATAATGAATGCCACCGGGTCAGAAATAGATATGAAAATCTGCCTTATTTTCATTTGAAGTAATCCTCTGCTTGATGCAAGTCTGAGCTCTTCTCTCTGATAAAACTGTCCGCTGGACACGCACCGTAATAGCTTGTGAGTAGAGTCTGCTGTTTTTCCTTATAAATCCGCGGAAATTTCTATTACCTGTAAAAAAAAAAAAGGTCCAAAACCTCTAGTGTTTTCTTAGATATTGTAGCTTGTATTTACTATTCTCCACTATGGAAAGATTTTATGACTCTTAAACACTGATTGTACTAAGTGCTCAAACTGTGTGACCTGGTTGACAACAGTTTTGTTTCTTGGTTCCAAATTGACTGAATACGTGTGACTAAAATGTATAACCAAATAAAATGCATTTTATATCTGTTGGACATTTCACTGGAGAAGAAGCAGGACAGTCATTTTCTTTCCTTAAATTCATCCAAACAAGACAAAAACCCGAATTATTGAATCTAATTGGTTGTTTACAATAGATTTTATGACAATTACTTGTATTATGTGCATTTTTTGTGTATTTAAAATGGAACAGAAACTAGTTGTACAGAGACAGGTGTGCGTAAAACTCAAAGTTGAAATGACTCTTACACCTTCAAATATGAAGAACAAAATAATTTTTATTAGAAGTAAAACATGTCAGTTAGTGTTAATATACAGGTAAGAACACATGCATGAGCCATGCATGAACTTTTAAAAATTCCCAGGACAGTTCAAATGCATTATCATGAATTATTTTTATTATTGTTATATTTTCTTATTATAATGTTTGCCACTTACCTCCAAAATGTAACACAAAAGCTACTGTAAATGACTTTAAAACCGCTTCAGTCATAAAATCACTACTCAGCAATATTTAATAAGTTTTATTAGAGCCACTCATGCAAACAGTTCCATCATTCTGTTCCGTCCGCTCTGTGCTCATGGGAGATAGTTCCAGCTCAGCTTAAGGCGTTGAATTTCGCATTAGCCTTGATGTTGGCCGGTGTAAACCTTGCAGAAAGAGTTATCTTCGGCTCAGTGTCTTGGTAACCCAAGCCTAGCTGTTAAGAGCTCCGAGTGTCAACATTGTGGGAAGATATGGACCGTCGTCTGGCCAACATCCAGAGGTCTGCGTCTTTAACTCCTCTTCGCTGACAGAGATAAGGAGCCTGGATTCATCTAAGTAACTCTGAAACATTTGTTTAACACATTATCTGTCGTGATTTAAACAACCACTCAACTAGTTTTGTTCAAAGGGCGACTAAAAATGTAGTGCAGCCAAAACTGGAAAAAATAGGCTATGGTATTTTGGCTTCCATCTTCTTTTTCTTTTTGAAACCAGAATAAGTGGAGTCTCTGCGCCTCTGAGCGGGTCAGGAAAAAGTTCAGGTGCGGTGGCGAAAGGCAACTCCGGGGTGAGACTGCAGGTTGGTGTGTGAGGAGTCGAAAGATCCCTTTTGAATCTGTAAAAGCCTAAAGACAAAGCAGAAAGAACATATCACATTGTAGACATTACTAATCTGGTCGAGTTAACACAAATATTCCGTGCGTAAAAGTGTCTGTAAACTCTTAGTTAACTCTGATTAGTCTCCTCCACTCGTCAGGTTGCATTATTTTACAGGTGAATTAAAAGTAACTCGTGTGCTTCTGTTCTTGTCTTTAAAAGTTTACCGCTCAAGTTGTAGTTTGAGAAGACAAAGGCTGCTGTGGGAGTGGGATGCTGTCTCTGTCCGCCCCAAATGATTAATAGTTGTAGTGGGATTTTTCCACGCCCGCTGCATAAGCGCCAAACGGTCCTGAGAAGACATACTCTGTTAGCTTGGACTTCTGCAATACCTGGGTTGGCAGACGCCTGATCCCACTCGTGGCACACGCATGGCACTTTGTATACAGTATATAAAAATCTTTAGTGGATGCAGTTTGTATAGCTTCTCCAAACTACAGGACGGCTTAGCGGGCATTTTTACCACTAGCCCCCTCCCTTCCCTCTCCAAAAGCTCTACTTCTTTGCACAAAGCTGTAATTTCTAACATCACTCAGCTAGTCATAGGAAACGCCTAAGCGCATGTAGGTCGAATGGGGGGCCATGTACTGATCAGCGGGGTCGAGCAGCCACACTTTGGTTGCCTCACCTCCACTTTCCGCTCATTGCTGACTGACACAAACCCCTCAAGACCACCTGGACGCACACTCTCCTCATGTTGCTCAGGTAAACGTGTGAAGTTTTGTTACTCTTTAGCCAGCAGCATGCAGGCGTTTGCTGATGGAGCTCCAGAGACTAAATGGTACTACAAGCAGCCGATCGCTGGATATGAGGATGGGGGCGATATTGAGTTCTCTGCACAGCCTTCAGCCTGGCTGCATTGTAAAGAGAAACACAGGAGGTTTATTGCAGTGATCAGTAATAGTGTGCCAACGCTAAATGCTATTTTCGATTCCAAACCTTCTCCATCTAACATAATGCTAATTGCCCCGATGCACTGCAAAGAATTCTGCTTTTACCCAGGCTCAGAGCTATAGCTGCACTCGAGCTCAGAATAATACAGCAGAGCATTAGTGGACAGCTCTTTCAGGCGCTAACAGGAACCAAATATATGGCACTTTAAAACTGACAACAGTCTTCTGCTGTGAATGGGCGACACGTGGAAAAGCTGCTTCTCTGCGAGAGACTGGCTCCTCTGCCAGATACATTGCAGTGTCACATAGCCCTCTTTTTTCTCCCTCCAAACTGATCCGTTTCTCCTCAGGGGCAATGACTGCCTCCATTAATGATTCACGGGCTCAAATAAAAGGGATTTAAGTTGACGTTGCGTCACGTGAGCAGGGCGCATAATACTGCGCGATGTTATGGCACGGGGAAGAAAACCGGAGCCCCGGTCTGGCCATATGATGCTGATTATATGCGGGTTACCCCCACTTTCCATGAGGGGACTCCTGGCTTTATAGTTTGTTTATCGAGGGGCGAAAAGAAAGAGAAGCAGACTGAAAGAGTGAGGATCCCGGGTTTGTGGATGTATTACACTGCTGTCACGGACGGATATGTTTTTCCACGCGGACAGAGTCAGCGCCAGAGCTTTGGGAGGATGGATTTTATTTTGAGGTATTTCCGCCGATTGTTCATTACTGTCGTGAGTTATTGCTGCGCGAGGCAGAGGTCAGTAAAAAAGACCCCTGGTTTTACATAGGGCGAGAAAATATACAGGTACCAAAAAGCGATCCAGTAAAAAATCTACAAATATCTCATGTTTATCATAATCACGAAAAACACAAAAAGGGATTTTAGAATTTGCAAACAGAATCAGCACTTAAGCATTTGTCTCAGGCGGCTCCTTCAATATTTCTGCTCAAAATATGTTAATAAATGGAATATTTGTCTCAGGATAAACAGTGAATTAAATGGCAAAAATTAAGGTATTTTGTCTTAGTCACATCTTTAATGGGACAAAGAAATTCTGGCAAAACAGGCCTGACCACGCGTTTTGTAAATAAAGCAGCCATTTAAATATCCAAGACAAACCCAAACAGAGCGCACGGCGGCTCCAAGGTGCAACGCCTGTCCTATAAAAAACATCTCAAGTCTTTACGTGGTGCTTTTGTGCGTAAATGATACATCAAGATGAGCTCCATAAAAAGTAGGGGAAAGCTGTGGGGTTGTGTCGCTCCGCCAGGGAAACGAGGATATAATGGAAGACGGAGTGCCATCCAGGACCGCTCGGCCGCGCTGAGGTCACGGCGCTCCTGCGTGATTTATGGGCGAGGGGACTTAGGGAAGATGGTGCGCCACAGCTAATGACTATTCGATCCGTTTGTGGAGAAAATGCTTACCCTCCAGCAGGGAAACAACAAACACATTATTTGCATAGGCCTATTTTGGTCTTTTGGTTATTTAACATTAATACTGTACACTGAAAAATTTAGCTCTGATACTTTTGTACGTTGATACTCTTTGCCGTTTGGCCTTTATGCGTGTTTTTATAGCTATTTGATGGTTATATATTGAATAAATTAATATACTTCAGGCACATTTCAGTGAATTTAACGGGCAAAATAAACGTACAACTCTGTACAGTGCATTAAGCTGAAAAATGGATTTTTAAATTTGATTCATTTGCGTTAAAAGTATCAAAAATACTCGAATAAAATGCAGCTAAAATTGCTTTCGCATATTTTCCAGATTTTTTTTTTAATGTTTAAATACAAGGCCTAACGAATTGTTCATAATACTTTTAGTCGTGTAGTTAAACAAAGGGTTTTTTATGCACCAGGGCGCACGGACTGGAAAATAACACTCACAAATATAACTAAAATACCCACAGTTTAAAAAACAAAATAATCTTATTAGAAACATTGAAAATATTTCTTCCATTCCATGTTGCAGAAATCCAGCCAAGTGAGTTTAGGCCATCACACGGTCTCCGACGCACCTTGAACTGCCTTCGGTAAGTCCATATATCTTTATTGATTTGTGTTATGAATACTTGATGGTGATATCCTTATTCAATTTCTAATAAGTACCACACACGCCCAGCGTAGCTCTCACAGCGGTAGAGACCGAGCCTATGCCTTGTATATTTCCTCGTAGCAACAATATGACCAGCTCGAGAGCAATAATTCCTTCTCTTCCACTTGTCTTTGTGGTGTAATTTGTCACTATAAAAGTGACGAGGGGAATCGCAGCTCTTGGAGCGGTGCCTTACTCCTTTCAAAAACTACTTTCTGTAAAAGCCACCGGCCTGTGCTGCCAGTGTTATATTTGACTCCTCTTAAGCTTTAAAAGCTTTTCTTTCATCAACATTTTAGATTTTTACGCACATTGTTTTACGCCTTATTATCCACGGCGGTAGGAGACCAGTTCACTGACATCCACCCCTCACCGCACGGGCAAATAAAAGAGAAAGGCGAATCGGCGTTTTACAAAACACAAAGAGGTAAATAATTATACAAAGTCACTCATTTGGTTTGTAAAAGAAAGAGCCGACGTGGCTAAAAAAATCCACATGTAGAGATTTTTGTCCCACTCACCATCCCACGCCGTCCATGTGTTCTACCCTTTCTAGTGGTGCTATTGAATATTATCCCAGAGAATCATCCCCGGACGTGTTTACAGCCGAGAACACATAAATCTATTTTTCCGACTTTCTTTTGGCTGCTCTAGACAGTATTACCATGCACAGGGATTCCCCGCTGCCGGATTTCTTTTCCTTCTTCTCGCTGCATGTCTTCTGGTTTGCCTTTTGGTGATGAAACTTCCCATTTTTCACACCCTGCTCACGGGGTTTCCCTTCAAATTCATGGCAATAGGCTTTGATCTAAAGTTGTTTTGTTTTCTGACCCTAAATATATTAAGTTTTACGCCAAACGGTGTCTCGGAAATGACAAGGAATAGTGCGCCCTTGCGCCAAAAGACTGAGGATTATATGCAAAAATGCGGTTAATGATTAAGCCGTGGATAGAAGCCCTTTATGTCCCATGGAAATGGAAATGCAGCATAGTCAGCGGCTGACTATTCCTTTGTATTCACCCTTCTTCAACATCTCATCCACTGAGGCCATAATTCATCTGAAGACGTTGAGTAAATCATAACTCAAAGATTGAAATCCTCTAGGAAAGGACTTCCATATTATTTGTTACCATGTATTATGTACTATTTCTAGACACTCTGCCTCATTTGGTTGGGGGAGGAGAAGAGCAGCCACTTGATTTGAACTGGCTTTCCAAGGCGCTACTTCATTTGCATAATTTTTCTTGTCTATGGTGACGCTCTGGTTCGGGGCAGTTCACTGGTGTCTGCATGGTACTGGTGAAGGATCACATAGACCAGCATAGCCCCGGCTGACTTTAATATTGCTATGAAGCTCTGGCTATTGCTCTATAGCATGACGACAAATTCAATCTTGGGGCCAGATAAGTCTTATCTCGCTGACCCGACTGCTCACGCCTGCTTTCGTAATCTCGGTTTACCCATCCACGTCGAGTAGGAAAAAAAGACAAGGAAAAAAGGAAAGGGGTTTCTCTCGGCTCTTCCCTTTTTTGTTGTGGCTGCTAATGCCTGGTGCATGGCAGGGCGCAGTCTGCCTCTGCTGCTGCTTCACCCAGCCAGCCCTGCCTTTAAACTTTTCTCTGGATTACTGCTTTGATCGATTTCGTCGCTGAATGAGAAAATATTGCTCGGTGCTCTGCATTCGTCGTCAGAGGATAAGGTAAGCAGGCCAGAAATAGGCTCCCTCGGTTGTAAATGGCGGAGTTTGTGTGTCGCGCGGTGATTTATCACCGTATGACTTAGATCTCGGTTCAGGAAGAGTTCACACACACACAGTCAGGCAGCCAGATTTCTCGAACGTGGGGTAGAGGACTGTGCACAGAGCTCAAGTCTGTCTTTTGTCTCTCTTTCTTTACCATTTATGACTATCGCTGCGGCTCGTCTGGAGATACACCACAAAGCTTTCTGATATCTGTCCCAGGTCATCATGAGGAGCAGATACAGTGTAGACACCTTCTTTCAATCTGCGGTTGAGCTGCGTTGTGGGCTCATTTTAGACACATTTGCTTTTTGTTCTGCACGGCTGCACAAAGTCAGGGATTGGCCACTTTTTGCTTTCAGTTTTTGATTTGTTTCAATTAATCAGAAGTTATAGGTATGTTGGAGGTCTGCTCAGAGAATAGTATTTTTGCTAAATGCACAACTTTACCACCATCGCTATTGCAGCGCTATTGTTAATAAAACTTTAGATTTTAATAAACATTCAAATCTAAAGTTTATGTGTTATATTATTAGCAATTTAAATCAAGCTTGCACTGAAATTGCATTGATTTTATTTATTAAAAATATTTTGGAGTGTTCCCCCCCGTGTTAATTCTCAACTGGCGAAAGCGACTGATCCATAGTCAAACAAAAGAATAAAATGCACGGTCTACTGACAAAAACACGTCAGTTAATCAATTTTATTATTATTATTATTATTATTGTTGTTATTATTATTATTATTATAGTACTTTTAAGTGCATTTGATTTTATGCATAAAAATCCATGGCCTGCAGCTTAATTTACATTTATTATAGGTAGTTATTTATTATACGCTAATGAAAGATTTCCTCAAACTGACCTGTAGATCTGTGTCTGCTTCCTAGTTTTCCTAATAATCTATTACAGAGGAAAGAGGCAGATCCCTGTTGTTACCTGTGTAACTGATGACGCTGTAGCAGCAGGTTCTAGCTGTGCATCCCGGGTTTCTGTCCGCCTGAGTAGCCGCCTTGGCTGCTCACCGGGCCGCTCATTCCGAGCAGGCCGTCCCGGCCCACTGACCCCCATATATCACGGCGACGGGCCGCCGAGCAGACAGCACCGAGAGCAGCCATTATTATGGGCCTGCAAGGAAGAGCTGCAAGGGAAAGTTCACACCGTGGTCATGGAGATGCACGGATGCCCGCCCGGTTTTTCAGGTTTCCTCGTGGTTCTTTCATTTATCTTGCAGCATGTTAGAAGGCAGGAAAAAAGGCAGGGAATGCGGTTGTTTATGCTATACACCAGGTGGCCGGGAGGCGCACCGCACTGAGGTCGATCCTGTTACTGAGGGATTTTTTTCTTTTCTTTTCTCACTAATAGCTAAAAACAAAAATGGATTAAAATTTATGGGCCACACGGAGTGTTTTCACCTGCTGCACGGAAATATGATATACTGTTGACAGCTCAGTTGGTAGAATAACATTGTAGCAGAAATATGTGGTAACCCGCTAATAAGGTCCTCCTACAGCCCCGCTTTCACCTACAGCATTTCAGGTGCAGTGTAACACTTCGTTCAGTTAAATTGTTAATAGGCTCCGGGGTTTAAAATGTCACGCAGCTTCTTGTTAAGTCTCAAATTGATTTGGCAATGTGAAATGCTTTTGAAAAAGGTTTTGTTTTGATTTCTTTGGCACAGATGGTAATACAAGGTTAGTGCGTGCCTTTGTGCCCCGTGTAAGCCATAAGGTAAACGGTAATAGTCTACAGAACTGTTGGCCCTATCTTGCCTCCATAGTCTCTAGTGTCAGGCCTGCATTGAAAAGTAAGATGGATCGCCACCATTTCTTCTCCTCACAGTGCTTCTTGTAACCCTAGGTTCACCCGAGGAGGCCATTGGCGGAGAGGCGTCACGTGACCACGGGGTGCCAATGTTATTCTACAAGGGTGTCAAGACCCTGTCAGTTTCTGAAATAAATATTGGGAAACGGCGAGATGCAAAAGGCAACCTACTACGACAGCTCTGCAATTTACAGTGGCTACCCATATCAAAGCGCAAATGGCTTCAGTTATGATGCCAATCAGGTCCAATATCCCCGGGCCTCTCATGTGGAAAGTGAGTACCATCGACCTGCCTGCTCCCTGCAGTCTCCTGACGGCTCCGTGGCTCTGCAGAAGCCGGGGGAGATGGCGGAGAGCTGCGACAGGACCACAGCCATTCAGGCGGCGCAGTCCAAGGTTCATCCCGAAAGCAATCAACCGCAGGTGCCGGTGTCAGGCCCACCCCCTCCCTCCCAATCCCCTGGTGCTATCAGCCAAAACACAAGCAATGGGTCCAGCCAGTCCAGTGCCAAGAACGGCTCCCCGTCCTCTACAGCTCGCAGCAAACAGATCTTCCCCTGGATGAAGGAATCCCGTCAGAACACCAAGCAGAAAGCCACCAGTAGCTCCAGTTCAGGTACTTACCTCCTAAACACTGCTACTGACACACTCAAAAGTGATAAGAAACTTTATTTGAGCGAAGACTTTACAGAGGGTGCGTATAGTAAGATTTAGTTTAGGTGGAGGAGGTGAATGAAGCAGGACAATAACATTCAAATAATTTGTTTCAGCTGCCTACGAGATTTCATTAGGTATTTGTCATCTGATATAGCATTGCATCCTGTGGCAGTTCACTTCCACTATTATTCAAGAGAAATGGTTTCAACATGAACACACATTGCTGTAACACATCCCTGACAGGATCCAATGACACTAAGACTTTTTTTTTGTCTGTCTGAGTGTGTGTCTAAAATTACACTTCAGCCTGCAGCTCTACAACACCGTTGACGGTACTGTATATAAAACGAGTAGATTCCAACATTTGTTGTCCTTGTGCCCTACTGCTGACCTGCTTCTAATGTAAACAGCATCTCCGCTGATCACATAATGTTCCCGCAGAGACAACAAACAAACACGCACAACAGTTGTTTCAGTTTGTCCTGCTGTTTTGATTAGACGCAGACTTAGTGAGTCAGGGTGGGGGGTTTATTTACATATAGCAAACCTAAAACTTCAGAGATGCTCATCTTCCCATGACCTTCTCATTTAGGACTGCTGGATTGTACATTAAGTGACACCAGTCATGATGACTTATACTGTACAAGGCATTTCCTCAAAATTCTTACATGTTAAGATGTTAACATTTCTGGAACCTCTTCTACCTAATCCTTTATGTGCGCTTTACATGTACATAACCTTTGGAGGTTCAGGTATAAATAAAAGAGTATTTAGACAAACCCAACCTTTAATTACTCTCCTCATAGCACTTTTCTGAAATATTTGACCATTATTATAATAAATATGCATTTTGCTGTAGCAAGAGATCAAAAGGCCTCCCATCTTATTTATGGATTAGATGCCTTTATGCATATTTTACGCACATGCGCAATATCCCACCTCGCACTCCTATGAACTTCACTTTCATCTCTCTAATAACCTAATGAAACAGGTTATGTCAGAATACCTTCTTTTAGTAGATTTGTATTACATGTGAAGATGCTTATGTATCTGGGACCTCTTAATTCCTATGTGCCTTTTACACCCTTATACTCTTTAGAAATTGTGAATTTGGTTTTTTGGGCGTTTGAACAAATCCAGCGTTAAATTCAGCTCCCCAGACTTCATTTATTTTGTGACGTACATGAGCATTGGTGTAAAATATAGTAATTTTCCTGCAGTCCGAGATAAAAACGTTCCTCCTTGTTATGTAGGACGCTTTTACGCACGTTTTACGCACATGCGCAAGCCATCTTGATAAGTAACAAAGAAATACCTAATGGCAGAATGAAATACACAAGCACTTTCAGAAATAGATTCCTTAGCAGTCATATAATAACCATCGTTATTATAAGTAACTGTTCTGATTACAGAGATATCCCACCTTAGCGCTTATGTAGGCATAGTTGTAATGTATAGTCATTTCCCTGTAAGAGGTGAAAATACAACGTACTGTAGAGTTCAACGCACTTTTTACGCACAAGCCACCCTGCAAAATTATATAAAGTCCTTACTGAAGGGCTGCTCTACTTCACCATAAAGAATGAAATACACGAGCTCTTTCAGAAATATATTCATAAATAGTCATATAATTACCATCATTATCATAGATAACTGCCCCGATTACACAGATATCCCACCTACTCCTCTTGTAAACTTCTATTTCATCTCTGTAATAACCTAATGGGTCAGGTTATGTCATGCTACATTCCTTTTGCTCCAGGTTTGTGCGACAGGTAGTGAAATTTATTAAGTGTTGGCTGCCTGCCATAGCGGTAAGTAGACCAACACCTTGCTATTCTGCAGCCAAGCTCGAGCCTTTTAGAAGGGGAGGCTTATCAGTGAGGGCAAGGCCAGCTGCTTTATACACCCCCAGGAATACATAATGCTTGTGTTTGCATTACAGCGAATGCTGCTGTGTGACTAGAGAGGAAGATAGGGGTCAGAATGTTTTAGCACTAAGTCTGGGGTTACCTGCATGGTTCCATATCAGATATTGACCTATTATTCTCCAGTTGCATTTTTTTTTCTTTGCTGTTGGGGCAGCGTGCACAAAAAGACTTAGTCCATACATTGATTGTTAATTGTCTTATAGAGCCCTGGTGATAACCCCTATGCTTTGTAGTCAGTGGCAGATTTATCAAAATGTTAGATGTTTGCAACACATGTAGTGGTTGCGCGCACCAATGCACGCGCTCATGGAGAGGAGGAGGAGAAAGCCTCTACTTAAGTGGTCAAGCAGGGCATATTTGTCTAGTAAACTGTTCTCTCACTATTCACCCCCCCTCCCCCCACCACCCCTTTTATGCCAGGGGTTTGTTATCAGCTCTGTCGGCGTTGTCTCATGGTTTTGCTTTCACTCTCACTCTCCTGTCTGTGCCTCTGTACTTCTCTCCCTGTGTGTAATGGATTACTGATTGACATCCTCTTCTCCTCCTCCCTGACAGTGGAGAGTTGCCCCGGAGACAAGAGTCCTCCAGGGTCAGCGGCATCGAAGAGGGCCCGGACAGCTTACACCAGCGCCCAGCTGGTGGAACTGGAGAAGGAGTTTCACTTTAACCGGTACCTCTGTCGACCCCGGAGGGTGGAGATGGCCAATTTGCTTAACCTCACCGAAAGACAGATCAAAATTTGGTTCCAGAACCGAAGAATGAAATACAAGAAGGATCAGAAAGGCGTAGGAATGATGCCTTCTCCTGGTGGTCAGTCGCCTCGGAGTCCCGTGGGTCCGGCTGCTGCTGGAGGTGGTGGAGGAGGAGGATACCTCAACTCTATGCATTCTCTTGTAAACAGTGTACCTTATGAATCCCAGTCGCCGACGTCTTACAATAAACCTCATCAAAATGCATACGGTATGGCTACGTCATATCCCCCTCCTTTGAACAGCTCCCTCAACAACTGCCCTCCCTCCCAGAAGAGGTATCCCGGGACCGACTCGGCCACGCCCGAATATGACGCGCATCCCCTCCAAGGCAATGGCAACTACGGAACACACATGCAGGGCAGCCCCGTTTATGTTGGCGGAGGATACATCGACTCAATGCCCAATTCTGGGGCCTCTGTATTCGGTCTGACCCACCTCCCGCACCCGCCGTCCGCAAATATGGACTACAATGGAGCAATCACAATGGGCAACAGTCAGCATCACGGAGTGTGTGATCCGACACCGACATACACAGACCTAACGCCGCACTACTCTCAGGGAAGAATCCAGGAAGCGCCCAAACTGACGCATCTGTAGCGATGGCGCTGTACCCGGATCACTCCGCCCATTGTCTTATCCACTTCCAGACACATTACTGCTTTGTTTCTACGCCTCCTCACGGCTTCCACCTTTCCTCAGTCTTTGTTTATGTTTCCATAGTTTGATGTGTGAAGTAGCGTAGGATAAATAATCACGACTTGCTTGAATTTTTCTCTATTTGCTCGTGTCATTGTCTCACAAAGACCTTTATCTGGGCTGTAGGACATCT
>JAQQAE010000326.1:0-35562 GCA_029823295.1 Pseudamia nigra
TCTTCTGGATCCAAATGCTCTCTAGCAAACTTCAGACGGGCCTGGACATGTTCTGGCTTAAGCAGGAGGACACGTCATTGCAGGGTTTGAGTCCCTGGCAGCGTAGTGTGTAACTGATGGAGCCTTTGTTACTTTGGTCCCAGCTCTCTGCAGGTCATTCACTAGGTCCTCCCGGTGGTTCTGGGATTTTTGCTCACCATTCTTGTGATCATTTTGACCCTATGGGGTGAGATCTTGCATGGAGTCCCAGATTGAGGGAGATTATCAGTGGTCTTGTGTGTCTTCCATTTTCTAATAATTGCTCCCACAGTTGATTTCTTCACACCAAGCTGTTTACCTATTGCAGATTCAGCCTGGTGCAGGTCTACAATTTGTTTCTGGTGTCCTTTGACATCTCTTTGGTCTTGACCATAGTGGAGTTTGGAGTGTGACTGAGGTTGTGGACAGGTGTCTTTTATACTGATAACAAGTTCAAACAGGTAGTGAGTGGAAACAGAGGAGCCTCTTATAGAAGAAGTTACAGGTCTGTGAGAGCCAGAAATCTTGCTTCTTTGTAGGTGCCCAAATACTTATTTTACCGAGGAATTTACCAATTAATTCATTAAAAATCCTACAATGTCATTTCCTGGATTCTTTCCCCTCATTCTGTCCCTCATAGTTGAAGTGAACCTATGATGAAAATTACAGGCCTCTCTCAGCTTTTTAAGTAGGAGAACTTGCACAATTGGTGGCTGACTAAATACTTTTTTGTCCCACTGTACAGTCTATGGCACAGACTCTCCTCAAAAAGTGGAGCCATTTCTGTCAATCTTTCAGTTTCATGATGCATGCTGTTCTTTTTCTTCTTCTATTCTTTTGTCACATGAGCTGTACTGCGCTAGAGTGCCCCCACAATTTCTGATTGTACCACACCATTTTCAACTGTGCATTGTGCATGCATCAAATTCATCATGCAAATAAATTCATCTGGATTAATGTGTTAATTTTGACAGCCATTATTAAAACATATAATCAGTGATTGTAACGGTGTAAAAAAGAAGTTATAAAGTGGTTAACTGTCACAGCTCCTTTAGCAGTGCCGAAGTTAGTTTGTGTGCAGTATCATCAGACAGAGACTGCTTGGGCATGAGTGTATATAGTTTTTCCACTGAGTGACGTGTAAATAACACTTTTCTTTATAATTAAAAGGTTTTTAAACAGATTTCATCTCACCGCTCGTGTAAGAATCAAATCTGCCTGCACCTCAAATGCGGCCTTTGTGGGCATGTGAAAAGGGCTGTCATTACAGTATGGAATGGGACAGGATGGGAATGAAAGACCTGTTATGAATAAAGCCTAACATGGCAAACACTTCACCTGATAAATCAGCTGACTGAATAGGTGTTTTCGGTGTTACCACATATTCCTAAAGTGTGAAACATGCTTAGAATGATAACGAGGTAAACATTATTCTTGTCTGTAAAATATTTTCAGTGGAACTTAACATCAGAATGCTCTTCTTCTTTTAACCTGTTTACAGCCATGTGTAATGTATTGTAGCCTACAGCACCATCATCTACAACACAGCCCACTTTACAGTATTGGTTCTAAATCAGTTCATGGGAATACATGCAATGAGCACCGTTTTTTTTTTTTGCCATGCTTATTGCACCTGTTTCTGGAACACACTTGTGGGACTTTTAGCATGCAGTATTTTATCAAAGCTTAAATTAATTTTTGGGATTTTACTTTGGGTCAAAGATGACGATAGCAAAAAGAATCTGATGTCATCTCATGTGTGGTGGTCCATCTTAAAGATTTTCCTCTCTTAAATGTAAAATACATGTGTCAATTTTCTTTCTCAAATCTCCTAAAATCAAGGAAGGGGAGGGTGCCAGTTGAAACAGCAGCATTTACTAACAGGGCAGAGGAAAGCTGCATACATGAATAAGTTCCCAGGGCAAATGTTGTGCATTCCATTTATCTCGGAAGTTAGGTGGGAACTGGCAGGATGTGAACTCCAAGTTGATTGCATTACAGTTGTGAAGTCAGAATAATATTCACACAGGGAACAAATGTGTCCTCTATGTAGTAACAATGCTCTAGGTAATATTTTGCAGATATACAGTATGCTTATAGAGAGTCAGCCACACTTCCTTTTGCCTCTCTTATGGGCTATGGGACCTAATTAAAGAGGAGATATGGTAGGCCACCACTTACACATACTGTATGCTGTTTGTCATTGTGAAAAACAATTTCACAATCTAGAAAGTTTCAGATTTTTGTACAAGTTGTGAAATATTAGTTAGTTTTGTGTGAGTGCGCTCAGTGGACTACACCAAATGGCCTCTACTTCTTTGACAAATTTGAAGAATAATGCAGTGGATGAGGTGAAACTCATTACAGATGTGTTCATGCTGCGCTTCAGAGCCTTTTCAGCAGGTCTGAGCAGATTGTGAGGACATAAAGTTATGGCCTTATACAGTATTTGTGGCTTCCTGTTTGTATTTTTATTCCTTATTTTCACAAATATATATCTCAACAGTTGTACAACAAACTGCTACTTTTTGACTTGCAAAGTTAGTTTTCTAACTGGCAAACACCATATTATGTGTAAATGGTGACATAATTCAGTGTGTATCAAAACCTTCAAGTTGGAAATCCAACGTCGGGGGTGTTCACTTCTGCCTGGACAACTGGAACACACCAATAGAAGGCTGCTGTGTTGATTGTTGATTGACAGGTGCAATTGACAACTTGCTTGCATGCAGATTTTGATTTACAGAACTTCACTTTAATGAATAAAATGCTGTTTTTTTTTTTTTTTCCAAACAGCCCCTCTGTGGTTATAGTTGATAAATTACTATCAACACCATGAAATGACATTCTTGCTTGATTAAGTTTACAGTTTTGCCAAATCATAGGCTAGTGTTTAGCTCACCATGACTCACCATGACCCCAACAAAGCCAACACAGTGACAGCTAAAGCACAAAGTTTATGGCTTTAAAACAACACTTCAGAAACCAACGGGGGAACATCACAGTTCATTTGCCCACTTTTATTTCTGCGTCTTATCCTCATCTTCTCTAAATCTGCAGTGTTACTTGTCTGTCGTAATCTACAGTGTTATTCTCCTGTCCCTGCATCTTGTAGTACACACATGGCCAGTCATCAAAAACAGTGTAATTAAAGCAGACCACATCCTCTTTAATGTCAGCATGCTGTCAAATCTGTCCTCATTAAGATCAACCATTGATCTTTCGTGGACTACTGTTGTTTTTATTGTGTTCTTCTTTGATTCATATTGGAGGGCAAATTACATTCTTATAACTGACAACAGGGAAGCAGAGCCACAAAGCGAGTCATAATAACTGTCAGTAAAATTACTTGTAAAACCTGGGGTTGTTTTTAATTTAATTTTTTTTTTTAGTTCAAACTGAAAACTCAAGTAAATAATGAGAGCTACAGTATGACAGGGTTTGCAAACATTCGAGTTAAATTTGAGTTCATTCGCCACTGGTAGCACAACCTGTTAAATTGATAAAGGAATGCTATTTCGCCATATATTTGTCTTATTAAAAAAACCTTCAGGAGATGGAAGAGGATGTGAAAACAGTCTGAGAGCTGAGGTAATTAAAGTTTCTCATTTGTTGTTCTTCTGTCATAATTGCATGCAGCCAGTGTATCTGAGCTCAACTGAGATTCTTCAGAACACCACATATCAAAATGTTCATGAGGGAAGTAAAGAAAAATAGAGGCTGCCGTACAGTAGTGAGCTGTCAAGCCTTCAGTTTAGCAGATTACCATCCCTGCTTGAGCTGAAATGATGCATCAAGAGCCAACGTTTGGTACGAACACAGCAGTCAGTTTGACAGGAACTTAAACAATTGTTCAGTAATGAGACAAACATACCTTGGCAGCTCATGATGGAGAATAGTGAGCCTAATTGAAGGAATGCAGCCTGGTGAAACATTGAGATTTATGGTGCCATTGAGGAAATTGTATTTTCTAGATGCAGAATATCACCTCTCACATATTTTACCTAAATATTTCCTTTGCGATTAGCCCTTGAAAATGATTTGATGAAAGAATTTCACAGTCACCACATAAAAAAGACTTTATGGAGCCTTGCTAAACAACAACGGAAAAATAAACGCTAATCATCCCTTGCTGTCCAGTATATCTGCACATACAGTGTTTCCTGTGCTGAGATATTACTGTTGCATGTTTGAGATGGGTGCTCATGAGGCTAATGAGGTGAATCATGTGGAAAATGCAATAGCCGGAACAACAGGATGTGCGTTTAACAGATTTGTTTACAGATATTATTAGAGCCTGGCGGCTGTTTGTGTTTACTGTAAGGCAACAGGAATCTAAAAGAGCCACGGAAACTTCCAGGAAGTTACTCATCCCTTCACAGTCAGTGGCTAAATATGTACATAATCAATAAACACTATACTGACTTATATACAATATCTGTGGAGTAAAAGCAGTTGCATTTTGTTTCTTTCCTTCAGCTACAATAACAAGAAAAAGAGTGTAGATTTTTTTATACAGTAGCCAGAGATGCAGATAAACCCCCCTATCTGAAGAACTGAAGAAGCTTCATGGATAGGAAGCGAAACATCTTCAAACCAAATGTCCAGTCCAGTCGACAGAAGGAAAACCACACGCCTTGGAGACCATGACCTGGACGACTGAGAATCTTCACAGACACTCTCACTGAGACAAATTCGTGGCATGATTTTTTTCCTCTCTCACGGATGTTGGGAGCTGAACATCAATCCATAGTGAAAACAGGATTAAAGTCTGGCTTTAGATCTGGCTTTGCTTGCTGAAGACATAACCAACCTTAATACCACTGAGTGTGATCCCACTGTGGGGATTCCCTCTGGCTGCCTGAGGTTGAAAATTGAAGGGACAGACTTTTGTTGTAAGGTTTATACCTGGAAACGTAACGGAAGCACAAACGCTTCCCAATAGGACAAGATTATCAAGAATTTATAAACTATTTGTTATTGGATCATTAAGTTGGTCATAAACACTTTTTAAGTCAGTAATAACACAGCTGTAGCAAATGCATCAATATAGGCTCAATATTTGTCAAGATCAAGTAACTGCAGCATATCTTTCAAGTAAATTTAGGTAAATCTCAGATGTCGCTTATTCCTTCGCCATGACCCTTCATCACTCATGCATATGAACCATACAGACTATTGTCTTCAGAGCAACTACCTAGGTTTTTTATGTTTATGCTGATGATGATTTGTATGTTTGTCTCTTTGTGTGTTTGTTGGTTAACAAGTTTACTCAAAAATGTGCATGGATTTGGAGGAAATCTTCATGAAACATGATGTAGCCCAAAGTTACATTATAATGACACATTTTGGTGGTGATGCAAATCAAATTAAAGTAAAGTTTACTTACCATTGGTTTGTGTTTAGTTAGTTTGAATTAAC
The DNA here is from genome assembly GCA_029823295.1 of Pseudamia nigra. NCBI lineage: Eukaryota > Metazoa > Chordata > Actinopteri > Kurtiformes > Apogonidae > Pseudamia > Pseudamia nigra. Next base: position 5,440 of record JAQQAE010000326.1, read on the forward strand.
ATATATCACTGAATGGTGCCACCTGGTGTTTGTGAGGGTAAAAAACACAGTTTAATTGAAATGTATGAATCTGTTGCAGTGTGAGGAATCAGCAGAAATGATCATTTTCATAACAAAGATAATTTCTTTAAATAAAAAATTAATTCCCACAGAGAGAGGGAGTTCTAAGTGGCTGGAGGTGGAGGGTGAGCGGTATTGAGGGGGTTCCATTCAGCTACCTCACCACTACATTCCACTAAATCTGACATGATGAACTTTAATTTGACATACCAAATGATACATGGGTATTAAGATATGTTGATGATGGTTAAATTCTAGTGAACTGTAGCTAGAAAGCTGATGAAGATGCTTGATAAATAAAGCTGAACAGCCAATAAGAGCTAATAGTCACTTTGACCTTTTTCACAAGCTGCAAAAGGTTATTGCTGATTTGTCAAGTACTACTAGTTTAAGTAATATCACAAGTATGAGCCATTATTAATAGGTCTAGTCCTACTGGATTATATTCAAATACTGGATTTGAATGGGCCAAAAAGAATGATATTGGTTTGTGTAGTGCCTTTAGCCAAGGCCAACCACTGTGACATCAGTTCTGTTTTGTGTATAACGACGGCTGATTTACATCTATCTGCAAAACAAACAGTGAATAGTGATGGTGACTCAACTCCAAGAAGGCAGCTCAAGGTGAGAGGACGCAAGAAGGAAGATTGTGAAGAAGAGGCTTAAGAATGTGAGGCAGTAAATGTCAGTGTTTTAATTAAGCAAATCCAACTTGAATAGTTTGACATTTTTGGTTACATAAGAAGACAGAAGATTTCCTTTGTCTTATTATAAGCTGTGTTCAGCTTCATGAGGCTGTCACACATTACAGTAGGTCAACCCCATCTTTTGAAGGAAATTTCATAGCACGAGATATACAGGTTAAAACATCAAAACACTCAAACATGAAATATTATGGCATTGCACACAGAGTGACAAGCCTTGGCATTCCATGAGTGTTAGGTCCAATCCATTCATTCTACACTAACTCTCCTCGCAGTTCAAAGGGAAGATCAGAACTTCTCTCCGGCTGCTGAATGTCTCTGAACTCCTTCCCTCGCTCTGTAACCTGCTGAGACACAGATTACATCTTCCTTAATATTATCCTCACGATCGAGGCACCAAACGTCATCGACCCCTACTCTTTCTTACTAATTTCTCTTGTTAACTCATTCACATAATGTATGAAACCATAAGTGAGATATTTATTTACAAACCTGAGGGTAGGCTGGTGATTTCCTGGCATTCCTTTGATGAGGCAGTCTGTGGTCAAATGAGGACGGAGGGCAAGTGAGTACATCCTGGTACAGACCCCAGTCTCTTACCTCTTCATAAAGGTGGCTGTGGGAGTCCACAGGAAGGTGGGTGGCATCTGGAAGGAGATTTAAACACAAACAAGAAACACAGGTATAAGTAGGTATAAACAAAGGGGTTATATCATTTCTCTATTAATAATACTGGCTTAAGAATGCTTTTCCTGGTCTTAGTGTTGGGTCCAACAGTGGGAAGCGTTGTGATGCCTTTTTTATTGGGTCGCCAATTTGTGTATTATTAAGTTCATTTTTGTCTATGTTGTTGAGTATTTTCTCCTGTTTTGTTCGGTGATGCTCATTTTGTTGGTTGGTTTGATCATTTTTATTGGTTTCGTACATTCTTTTGTTGTTTTTGTTAATACTTAGTTTGTCCACTTTATTAATGAATTTACTGTACTATTTATCATTTTGTTGATTATTTTGTTTGTTTTTATTGGTTTTATTCAAGTTTAGCTCATGTTTGCCCATTGTGTTGATTATTTTGTTTTAATTTGTGGATTATTTTTGTCCATTTTGTTCAGAATTTAGTTAATATTTGTTCATTATGTTGATTATTTTCTCTAGTTTTTGTTCATTTTTGCCCATTTGGTCGATTAGTTTGATCATTTTTAATAATTTTTCTGATATTTTGTTCATTTCTTTATACTTTACTGAATGTTTGTTAATTTTATTGATTATATTTTGTCCAATTTTATCTACTGTTGATCACGTTGTTGACTATTTGGTTTAGTTTGTTAATTTGCTTGATTTTATTGAATATATTTTCCAGTTTTTGTTAACTATTGCTCATCTTGTCGTCCATGTTTGACCATTTTTTGAAATTATTTCATTTGTTTTTTATTTAATAATGTGGCGACCCCTGAGGGGAGCAGCCGAAAGGAGAAGAAGAAGAATGTTGCTCATTTTGTTGATTATTTTGTTCATATTTATTTAATGTTACTCATTGTGTTAAATATTTAGTACATTTTTGCTAATAATGTAGTTAATATTTGCTTATTTTAATTATTATTTTGTCCAGTTTTTATTTACTATTGATCATTTTGTCAATTATTTAATTAATCTGTATTGATTTTATTGATTATCTGGATGAATACTTTAATCCAGTATCATTGACATTATTGCAGTAATGAAACACTGGACTTTCCATTTGTCCCAGTGTGGTGCTACTCGACAAATAAGGACAATAACAACTGGTGATTGGCTCAGACTGTGTCCTACTCTTTACCTGAAGTGATTTGCTGACTCAGTGATTTGTGTCCTTACCGTGTCTACGTGTTTCCTCAGGGTGCGGACTGAGAGCAGGCTTGTAATTAACAGTGGGGTAATAATAAAAATGGGAACCATCCTGAATTGAGCAAAACAGAAAATATATAATCAGACGAGCTGTGTTTTTAAGTAGCCCATGTTTTGATACATATAGTACAGTAGGGGAATTACTGTGAACAGTTTTTAATGGTTCAAGTCCTCCTTGTAAAAACCATTTAACAGTGAGGTTTATGGATTATCTTGGGACTGCTGCGCTCACTCTTTCCAAAAGAGATGCTGCTGTTGATTCTTAAAGCTTCAATTTTTGCTTCAAGCTTCCAGATTTTAAAGGAATTAAGAGGATTTAATTACAGAAATGGAACACAGTGTTCAGAATATTTTCAATCGTAGAAGAATCACTTATTTTCTGTTTTTTCTTAACGCTAGAATTATGGTATCAAAACAAGGTCTTGTATAGCAGGTGCAGTATTGTCATCTTTAAGCAGGGAACAGAGTTAATATTTCATTCAAGGAGACATTGTACACCTTTCAACAAATCAGTTTATCTCTCTCATATCCTTAGAATGTGCACCATAAAATTCGGGTTATAAGAAAATACTTTTTCCTCTGGTTTGAACCCCGCGGCTTAAAAGCTGCTGTGGCGTACCTATGACATTTTCCTGGCTATGGAGCTTCAAGCCGCAAATACAGACCAATGAAATTAGTGGTCATAGGTCACAGTTGACCAATGGAACTGCTTGAATTATGGTGAATCAAACACATGCGCACTGAGTTCTTCAGATCAGTCATTTTACGCTTCATGCACATACCCTCATCATGGAAAACACACGAAGAAATGCATATGATCCAGCTTTTAAGTTAAAAGCGTTCGACCTGGCTGTCGAAGAAGGAATCCATGGTGAGATGTTTAGACGGCAGCGTGAAAAACTGACTCAATGCAAAAAGATGACCAAATCTTTCAGAGGTTTCAGAGATTTAGGGGGAGCGGCTTACACTGAGGTGCATTTTATAGCCTGGATTTTACAGTACATTACATTTCAGCTCAAAATACCACACAAATCCTTTATTTTATCATGTTATTCACCAATAAGCCATCACACTATGACCACTGACAGGTGAAGGAGTAATAATGCCAATTATCTTATTCCAGTGTTACCTGTGAGTGGGTAGGAAATATGAAGCTGCAAGTGAACATTTAGTCCTTGAAGTTGATGTATTTGAAACATAAAATTGAATTGAGCAAAGATGCAAACAACCAAGACAAGGACCAAATTGTAATGTCAAAGCATCTCCAAAACTGTGGGTCTTGTTTGGTGGTCCTGGTCCTGCAGTGGACAGGACAATATGAGGAAGGATCCCAATTCAGTAGATTATCTAAGGGAACAAAACATTACTACCACATAATGTTTTATATGTTCATGGGCCTTTATGAATCAAAACAAATCCTCAATTGGATTGAATCCTGGTTGTTCAACCCTAGACCATTTTAGTTGGGGTACCACTTCAGAATAAAACACTCAACAAGATCTTTTGGTTTGGATGCAATGCCCCAGTTGTTTACAGCACCATCACAATTTTTCTCTTCCTTTAATGGAAGAGAAAAACCTCCAGTCGAACCGTGGCTCTGTGTAGGTGGTCATCTGCCATGATAATCAATTAAATAAAAACTGAGCAAAATATACTACTGTATGTTGCAGAGTATAAAATATACTCTGCAACAAAATGAGCAGAACTGTACAAAATAACCACAAAAAGCAACAAAATTAACAAAATAAGCAAAAAAAACCCCAAATATAATATTAAAGAAAACTAACAAAAGTCAAAAAATCAGTATATTATATAGTATAAAAGCAGTATATTAGGTTGCAATAAATTCCATGTTATTCAGTTCCTCACTACTTGAGGAGTGTTTTTAATCATAATTCAAGTACTTGATTGAGTTTGATGTTTTCTCTTTTCAAAAAATTGTCTAAAACTACCTCTAGTGCTGGGGTTTTGAATTGATTTTCACCATTCTGACTAAGGAGCGACCTCTTCACCACCGGTGTTCAGTGTAAGGACAGGTATTCACATTAGGGTTTTTTTCTTACCTGTTAAAGAAGGCAATTTCTGGGCGTGGAGAATTACACAGTCTGTCTGTTCTGAGTAGTATAGAGGCTCTAGCCTTGCCCTGTACTCAGTCTTCAGGTATGCCAGTGTGTAAAATCCATCCTCACAGAGATACTGTATGTAGTTACAAAAGGTAAAAAAAAAAAATCACTAATTGCTTGCAAGCTCTAGAAATTCAGCCTGTCACCATCCATGATGGTGCTGAAGCTGCAAGGCGAGGGACCACTTGCAATGCCTTCATGGAAAACCATTCTAGTGAGGAAAAAAACTCTCTTGGGAAGTTTGTTTGAATTTTGCTATTTCCATAAATATTTTCCAGTGTGAAACAAAATGCACATTAGATCCATTTATGAAAATGCACCTCATGATGCAAACGAAAGCCGTTGTATATTTCAAATGTTTTGCGTCTTTTTTGTGTTTTCTTCGTGGCCATCATTAGAACTGCAATGTTACTACTAGATGCCACACTTTGTTTTAAAACTTCATTGCTGATTGCTATGAGGATAAAATCCAAAACACATCCTATTGCTGCGGAGAAAGAACTCTCAGAGCTAATTCCTCAAAGTTGGGGAAATAAACATAAACTACAACTAAAGGTGAAGCACAGAATAGTAAATAGGGGTAAACTGACCCTTTCTGGTATTCTATAAAGTATGTACTGCATGATAAAACCTGCCTCTGTGGAGAATTGAGGTCTAATTATATTCCATTCTTGACAGCCCAGTGCTATCTGTTTCCTTTTACCTCACTCAACAGTTTTCTTCAAGGTTCAAGTCCACATTGGCCTTTTTAAAGTACAAAATGATAATTTCTCCCAGATCGATGTGTATTTTGAATACTAATTGTGAGATATTGATCTGCGTTCCATCTTTGTGAACAGCTAAAGGTTTCATTAGTTTATCTATTTATTTTGCTTGTTATGGCTGAATTCTCCACTTCCTTTTCTGCCAGATCCCTTCACCTCCTGCATAACCTCTTTCCTCCCTTCATCTGTTTACTCAACCTTTTTTTCTGTCTCTGCATATTTTCTCAATTGCCCTTTTCTCTTCCCCTCATCCCACTCTTCTCCCTCCTCCTCTCTCACATTCTTACCGCCGCATAACTCTCATAGACATTGCTATCTGTTTCAGATCCGGAGTCGATGAGGAGGGTGCGCTGGGCTGCGGTGTTAATCTTTTCTCTGCTCTCGTACGTCGTAGTGTTGCTTGCAGTTGACTGAGTGGACCTGCATAGAGAAATCCGACTTTGTCATATACACATGTTGAATCATTTAACAATAATTCTTCTCAAATTTAGTATCTGTTTATTGCAAGATTGTGGTGCAAGTTTAATGGTGCTAATATAAATGGATATTGACAGAAGCTTGTAGTTTTGCCTGCTTGGCTGTTTCAGCAGCTGGGTCAGCCAATGGATCATGTCTCAGGCTTCTTAGAGTGGATTGGATATATGTCTCTTTATTACTTCTACTGCAGTGTCTTAACTTACCCCTCCTCTTTGCTCGTCTTCCCATTCGGCACACTGCCTCTTCTACCCCCTGCAGTGTGAGCAAAAACCGGGGGGAGGAGGATTAGCGATAGGAAATTAGAACTTGAAAAGAGGAGCATCATCCCATAAACACACTAAAATTGATCAGTGAGTTAAAAAAGGCCTCATCGTCATGGAATGCAAGACAAGTATGTTGTAAAAAATCTAAGTAAAAGCCAGAGGGCAGAGAAAGGTCAGGAAAAAAACAGAGGAATGAGGAAACATGACAGTTAGAATGAAGAATAAATAGAAAGAGACAGAGGAGAAGATAGAAAAAGGACGTGAAGCCAGCAAATGAGATAAAAGATACAGATAAAACACAGACGTGACAGCTCTGAAGAATGAATATGGCGGGAGGGAGAAGCTTAGAGAATGAGCAGAAGGAAAGGAGACAGAAGAGACAGAAAGAGGAACTTGCTGAGATTAGAAGACATGAGAGACAATTGCATCATGGTTCAGTAATTTTCTTAGAGTTCTGCTGAAAGATCAAGACATGATGGAGACAGACATTGATAGAGGGAACACTTACATATCCCATAGATTAAAAGATGATTGCGATTACCTGTTTGACCTTGTTTCTTTTTCCATCTTAGTCCAAAAAAGCAACCCAGGGAATTGAACACCAGCAGGACTCCAAACACTACTGTGAACACGGCTGTCAGGTAAGCTGGTAGTCCTGTTGGGCCTAATTCACAAAAAATACGAGCATTAGCTTAATGTGTAACAGGAAAAGGTAAAGGAGACATAATATTGAAATGTGGGAAGATAAAAACTGACTGAGACGGACCCAACCACTTTCTCAATTGTCTTTATTGATTAAAGACTAGCAGAGGGGAAAAAGCATGGGTGGGCGCCATGACAACCACTTCTCTCACAGTGCAAACATTAACAGCCTTGGAGGTGCATACATTAACATGATTTAGCCAAATGAAGCTAGCTGCTGTGCAAACAGCAATTTCCAACTGCCCTTAAGAGCTTTTTCAGTGAGTTGTGATAAAATACTTACTCTGTGGGTGTGAGTCATCTGCTGGAACTTTTGATTCTGGCATCTCTATGGAAAGACAGATAGGAACAAAACTGTAATCCATGGTCTTATGCATAATACACTTATTTTACGGCAACCCCTGCAAAGTTTATACTGATGCATGCAGTATGCATACTAATGGGACATAGGCCGGGGTGGGTAGCGTAAACAAAAATGGTACTCAAATAAAAGTATCGTGACTTTACAATTATAGAAACTCAAGTCGAAATACTCATAAAACTACAAACTTGAGTAAGAGAAAAAAGTATCTCATAAAAACTGCTCAAGTAGTGATGATTTTCATGATGTTCAGTTTGTTACAGCCTCACATATTGTGTCTGAACATGTAAATTATCGTCACCCTCTTAAAATATTTGCCTACATAAGTCATGTTTTTCAAAAATGATTTACAGAACAGAACAGATTATGCCATTCTACCCCTTTAGAATAACTGCCTATGCCAAGAGTGTGACTTAGGCAGGTTCAGTTTTTTGTGTTTCCTAAAAAGTCTGAAAAAAATGACTTAGGCAATTATTTTAAGAGGGTGGCGTTATCCTACTGGTAAAAACAAGAAATATATGTACACAAATATATAAATATGGCTATTAAATACTGAGACTGCTCTTTATGAGAATAAAACCACGTGGTTCCCAGTCACACTTAGCTTACACATGTATAATAAAGGTTGGGAATTCACACAAACTGCTGTAAGATTTCAATAATTAATGTCTTTAGTTCACTATTAGTGAACTAAAGACATCAGTTATTTGCACTGAAGCGCACATGTTTTGGCAAATAATTAGCTTAAAAGTTTTTGGTGAAATTTTAAAAAAAGCAGGTGATTCTTTTCGTCCATTAACTGAGGTGCATGTGAAACACTGCATATGAAGTCAGTTTGAATGGAACAAAAGATTTTGTGATGGCAGAGAATGTTCTGGATGCCCATGCACATCAAAAACCTCAAACTGAAGAAATTGCTCAAAAGTCTAGAGAGACCACAACTGTAGAGAAATGGGTTTCATTCTTCACCAGGACAATGCTCCAGGGCACACACTCCTCCCAGTAAAGCAGCTTCTGGCTTGACCACCCTCCCTGTGCACCTAATCTAGAACCATGTGACTTTTTACTTTTTCCTAAGATCAAATCTATATCAAAGGAACACGTTGTGAGTCTGTGCCAGAAGGTAAGAAAAGAACGACTGAGGTTCTGAGAAAACTGTCTGAAGACGACCTTCTGCAAATGAAGTTACCTGTACCTGTGCATTGAAAACTCTTCCAGGTCACGACCTTGTGAATCTGATGTGCAAAGCTGTCGTCAAAGCTAAATGTGTCTACAATAAAAAATCTACAATGTAAAACAGGGGTGTCAAATGTACAGCCTACGGGCCTACCGGCTTGCCAGATGATTACATCTGGCCCAAAAAGATAATATCACATCTGTATCATAACTGGCCCGGTAATAAATAGCACGCATACTACTGATGCTTCAAGTCCCACAATGCATTGCAACAGTGCTAGCTCCCCTCCCGCTGCTCACACTTGCACTGCTCCTCAAAGAGCAACCATCTGGTCTCTTTGGATTAAAAGTGAGATATTACACCACAAAATAAATGATGAATGGACAGTGTCTTCACAGAGGATCAGTTTAGGTACAGTACATGTTTTTCTTGTTCGCCATGTTGGCGGAACCAGTGTTGACGTGGCTTAATTACAGAATGTAATGATGACACTATGAGACAACACAGGGACTCGTAGGCTTCAAAAACCTGGACAAACAGTCGAAGCTGCAGAAGGTACGAGTTCAAAAGAGTCACATCAGACGATATCCACAAAATCACAACGTGAGGATAGTGTGAAAGACAGATTTATGACAGCATTATTAACGACAATATGAGCCCACGGACACCTTTTGGTGTCCGAGTTTATGAAGCGGTGTTGAATAAAAGTACCCGACAACATGTGTCCAGACAAAAAGCAAACATTTCTCAATACATCCCCGGAAGAAATACTGTTGTTGATCATGTACATGAACTTCACAGAAAAGACTAACAGCATATTGTCCTGGTGTGGATGAGAGCAGTGACACTGTACGTCTCCCAGTCATCGTCTGCAGATGTACTAAACCTTTTTGGGATTTAACAAACGTCGGAGCCATGAAAAGAACATATTTGGTGAAGTATCAATGTGTAATTAAATCAAACTGTGTTGGGACAGATTGATGGGACTGATGACACCTGTGATGTTCAGTGAAAAGAGCTGATCATTGCGGAATCACACACCTGCACAGGTGAGCTGACAGTGGATCAGTGCATCAAACACCAGGAATCACAGAGAGGAGCATTAGAGCAGAGGAGGCTGACTGTATGATGACAGTGAACACAAATGAGACTATTTATGGTTCACATATTTCCTGTGTAATTTATATTTTCATTGCATTTTTCTGACTCTTTGTTGTGATTAAACATTTTTCACTAGAAATTACTTTGTGAATAAACTGCTCATACACAGACAACACTTAAGTGTGTTATTTCAAATATAATCTCACATTTTCAAATCCTTGGTTCGTTTTAAATTTAATAAGATATCATGAAGTTCATATTAGTTGAATTCATATTAATGTTTGTGTAATGCATTACATGCAATACATTACAATACAACTGTAATACAATACAATACAATTACAATAATTACATTACCCCTGATTAAAACACAGCCAATTTCAGTCAGTTACAGAAATACTGACCCTATCCGGTTCCCTGATATTGACCCCGGTTTCAAATCCGGCCCAGCACTGTGAATGGGTTTGACACCCCTGATGTAAAACATGTGGGTTGTTGAATACTTTTTTTCCACACTTGTTCATTGAAAGTACAGAAACAACACTGAAGGAAAAGGTGTGCCCAAACTTTTGACTGGCAGCATATCCTGCTGAATAAAGTAGTTTGGGTAATGGATGGATGAAGTAGAACACTGTGGTATTTTTGTGAGGTGCTACACATTTTAAAATGACTAAATATGGTGGTAGTACTGTTTGTGTACTGAAACACAGGGACAATCTTTCACCGTCAGCATGGGGTTGTTAAAAACTGACCCTTGGTGGTGATGGTCAGTACTGCATTGTTGTCAGCGTAGTCACTCTCTCCAATTGTATTGATGGCGTTGACAGAGAAATTGTACGTGGTGTTAGGCTGCAAGTTGGTCACAGTAAATGTTGCTTCTCCAGGAGGCAACGCATCCACGTACATGAAACTGGCTAGCCGATCCCAGCGGTACCTGTCAATCAAAAGGCATCGTACCATGTAGCTTTTGGATTATAAAAGGGTATTATGACTTAGGATAGATTTTTCATAATGTGTCACCTTATACGAAATCTCTGTTGCAAACCACCATCAAAGCCTGGGATCCATTCCAGAGTGACTGAGTCATGAGAGACACTGACTTGCCGAAAAGATGAGGGAGGATCTGGGTGATCTGAGGGCAAAAGAAACAAAGAGAATTTCAAAAAGCATATATACTCATGATTATGTGAGAATACTGATGAAAAGTAGAAGGTTCTCTCTTGACAGGTGGCTATTAAAAAAGGCTTTAGGTGCTCAGAAATTGAGATGTGTGCTGTGAGATAATCGAGTGATTATATCTGGTGTCTCTGAAAAAAACACTCAGCGCCTATGGCCAAAAAGGCTGCCTTCCCCTGCAGCCTAAAGATAGGACTAAAAATACTTCTAAAAGTGAGTGAAGTGCTGATGTTCCTTTGAATAGAAGTATGATTAGGAAAAAAAAACTTTTCCATTTGGTTTCTTTTCTGTAAAAATATAAAACAACAGCCTGAAGGCAAAATATTTAATTTGGGGTGGATTTTGGTGAGGTAATTTTCAGACACTGACATTTATTACATAATTTTCTGCATAAGTATTTTAGCGCTGGAAGATTTAATAAAGAGAACGGGCAATATCTGCCGGTGATAAATAATGAGAAATGGTGGATAAAATGAAATCATGGAGGAAAATGATCACCACGGTCAAAATACAGTATGTAAAGCCTTGCTCCGTTTATCTTGGCTTAATCACAGTGTATTCCACAGGCTGTCTAAGAAATTTTTTTTCTACAGCATCTGCTTTGTACCCCAGCACTGCATCTGTCCTTATCTATTTCTTGATGTTGAGCTTTGTTGTATGAATGATTAAGAAACATGGGCAGAGCTGGGGCTGATCCCTCTCAGAACAAAGTGGCTGAGTTGTCCATTATCCAACCAAAGTCGTTCAATGGAGGATGAAGCTTCTTGATTATTATCAATATTCTGAACAAAGATCAAAGAAGGATAACCGAGCCTTCAGTCTGACATGAGGCACTACTTCAGTCAGGGTAGTGTAGGGAAAGTGGATTATTTTGCATTCGGAGCATAGAAAAAAAGATGGGTGTTTAAGGGTGCATAGGGAGAGATAGTCAAGGGGAAAAGGAGGACAGATAGACAGCAACATAAGAAGGGGATGCTCTGCTTGTCTCTGGCTCCAGGCTTCGGCTCCGTTTGCAGAGTAAATATCCCTCTATCAGCTCTGCTCATAAGATTCCAGGGCACAGAGGTCAGCCTTATTTGGATCTCATCTCAGTCAAATCCAAAAAGCACCATGCTAGGAGAAAAAAAAACTATTTTCCTCTTGGGCTCTCAAATGATAAGGAAGCATATAAAATTTATTATAACTGCGTCAGATTAATTATGAATATTCACTGCACTGAAAAAGTGACTGGGGAAAAACAGGCTGAATATTGGATTGTATTTTATGGTTTTTATAGTAAACATTAAATGTGTCCTATGAAGGCTGTGGGCCTTCACTGAGAGCAGGGCTATGTTGATAATAGAGGGAGTGCCAGGATGCATTGGTAGCTTGAAGGTAGAAAAGTCTACGCAGACCAGGAGAGCTAAGCATATCACTGCAGCATTATCACAGACAGAAGTGAAGTAGTGCTATAGGCTCAATGATAAGGTAGAGATATAGCACTGGAATAAGTTCCTTAAAGGGCTGACACTCAGGAGCAACCGCTCTCTCCAGTTTACAGAATTCTGCATGTTCAATGGGCCTCCCACACTATTGTAATGTTGCTGGAAAAGGCTGATAAAGCTTGGAAAAGGCAGCACAGACACAATTATTCTGAGATCCTGCCAAATTAGAACCAAAGGAAAATGTGTGCTCCACTGCCAAGTACGTGATATGAATAATCCCTACATGTAGAGTCCTAACCACTAACTTTGATCATTTGGCAGCCGTTTAAAGCAGCATCAGGTGAGTTTTGGCCACTAGGCGGCAGAAGGTCTCAGGAAGCAACACAGAACTGTACATTGACCATCAGAAGAAAGAGTTGCCACCTGGATTTAACAAAGAAAACTGGATAATTACTGCAATGCTAAATCACTACAAAGATATTGAACCTCTCATGTTTTATTTATTTTTTCCATCAGTGGAGTTTCTCGCCTTGATGGCAGGAGCATATTACAAGATGACATTGCTAAGATAAATGGAGCTCAAATGGTGAAAATGTGGTTCAGGGAGCATGAAACATTTTCATAAATGGGGTGAGAACCACAGAGTCCAGAACGTAAGCCAACTGAGAATCTTTGGAATGTGATGGAGAAAACTTTTTACAGTGACTCCATCAGTACAAGATTACTTCTGCCAAGGAGGTTATGTTTTTGTCAGCCTTATAACATACTGTGTCTTGACAAGTTATGAATGGATTTGGATGAAATTTTGAGGATAGGTCAGAAACAGCACAAGGACTAGTTAATTAGTTTCGGGGAGTGAGCTACATCATCGTTTGGATCCAGATTTTGATTGTGATTCTTCAATCAGAATCTGTCATTTTGATTGTAGAATCATTTGTCCTTGGAACTCCACAAATAACCCAGAAAATTTAGCAAAAAAGCACAAGATAACACCATAATGGATTCTATCAAACCACAAACTTTGTTCCAGCTATGGGCAATATTCTAGATATAGTGATCCAAAATGCTCATACTTACAAGGGCTGCTCAACCCTGGTTCCTCAATGAAAAATAGCTACTGGAAGGTAGCAAATAAAGCTGTAGTCATGCAACTGACACCAAATTGTAGTGGAAAGTCTGCTGATTCAGTAATGTGGCCATGGATTTGACATATCTTCAACATTTCCAGACCTAGATCCAGAAGAAAACTGCAATTATGGAAATATTATTTTTAGGGCTGTCAAAATTAGCACATTAATCCTGATTAATCCATTTGCATGATTAATTAGATTAAAGATTTTAAGATGGTGTCTCAAGGCAGATGCATTTCGAGGCATAAATATGAATTTTTCATCATAAGCAACACGGTTAAGGAAATCTAACTCTGTGGTTTGCTGCTTTTATCTAAAACGGAAGTTACAATATAAGTTATTGCGGCTAATTCAATTATTTTAGCGAGAAAAAAGAAATTATGTGGCAAGTGGAACTCCATTGTAGAAAACGGGAGTTTTATGAACATTTATCATTCATTAGGTTTAGTTGGTTACTGTTTTGTAACGAGTGACCATTATTTACTTTTGAATATGTTGCCTTAAATTCAGGTTGGTTGTCTTTCCCTTTTGTCATTTATTGTATTTTTGTGTTTGTTTGACATTAAATGCTAGACGGAAATTGTATGAACTGCTGAAATTGTATATGCTACATAGCTAAAACTGACTGATTATGAATTGAAATATGGTACAGATTATTGTTGTATAGACAATTAATGGATTATATGTCATTACTTTTATTAAATTGAAATACGAATAATGAGTCATCTTGATTTGTACTTTGTTTACCGGTAAACCGTAGAAATGGGGATGGATGGATGGATAGATGGATGGATAGATGGATGGATGGATGGATGGATGGATGGATGGATGGGTGGATAGATACGTAGATGGATAGATGGATAATTTATTGATCCCAGAGGGAAATTCGCATACTATTGGATATGTTCTGACTTCACAGATCAGGGTTTTTTGTTCCCCATGAATGGACACCTTCTATCAGAAGTGGAGAACTGGTAGGACCGTTTTTTTCCCCTTATGCCTGTGGTGTAACACTAACTACCCTGGTGTCACAACACATCACATTACTATCGCATGGGAACTAAAGTCGTTTGCATTTACCATAATTAAAACAGGAGCGTCACTTTGCTGAGGCATGTGCTAAACAATTCCAAACAGTGGCACATGAGTGGGCAATGGAAGCAAAAATCACAACTATAGGGACAGGCAGTGCACATAACTTGACAGCTGCGACTAAACTCTTTTAAACTAGACACATTTAATAGTATGAAATAAACATGTTAGTATATATACTGTACCACCTTCTGTCATGAGTGTTTTTGCAGCCACAAAATGAAAAACAATGAATGGGTATTAATAGTGATTAATCGAACTTAATCCACTGACCCTGTGATTAATTTAGATTAATAATGAATGGGTATTAATTGTGATTAATCAAAATTAATCCACAGTGACCATGTGATTATTAAGATTAAACAGTCTGCACAATAGGGATGTGCCTGATGGAGTCTCGACAGTGACTGGGTATTACAGCTGTCAATCACTCAACCCCCTCCCTCTCTCAGAGTGGCCAAATCTTATCTCTTAGGCTAATTCTGTAAAGCCTGAAAATCAAGCCAAGGTTTCCAAGCTCTCAGACCACTTGAATTACAGTATGCTGATAGGATATTATGGAACTTTTGCCCAGTGATGCCAAAAATTACTGCCTACTGAAGCTTTAAGTTGTCTCTCAGCAATTTTGTGTTTGACTGGTATATTGTATGCTTTTTTGAGCTGTTTTTCAAGTAGTAGCTACCGGCAAATTTTAGATTGCTTTGAAATGTGGTGATGACAGCAGTAGGGCTCAACTGTGTAGCCTGTCTGCAGGTCAGCCATTTGAAATAATTGGCTAAAATTGATTAAAAGCTCTCTAAAAGTGTTCATTTTAAGTGGAATTGTAAGTATCCATTTTACAAAAGCGGGACTGATATGATAAACCAAGATAACCCAATTTAATGCATTTTATACATTTTGATGATACCGTTTTATTCACACACAGATACACACAAATCAAATGGATCTAGATACTTGTGCTGACGAGCTGGATGTCAAGCTTGTCTTCTCCGAGTGAATTGCGAGCAATGCAGGTGAAGATGGCGTAGTCCAGAAGTGCACTCACATTTACCACTTGAACTACGCTGGTATGGAAGGAGCCCTCCCTCACAGTTCTCTCCTCATACCTGCAGCACACACAAACACAAATGCATGTACACACAGACAGGCATTCACACATCCGCACACTCACATAGAAGGAGAGATAAAGCCTGAGCAGGCAGACAGCAGGGATTGTGATGTCCTGCAGATTGCACCAAGTCACCCAATTTCACACATCAAAGAAGCATTAAACAGGTATTTGCATAGTGAAAAGCAAAGTATGAAATGGTCTAAATCTGGATTTAGTGGAGAAATTGTTAGAAATAGCAAAAGAATATATTACATTAGAGTAGAACCTAATCTAATTGTGAGGATTCTTCAATATGTAACTATACGCTGACACCAGCACCAAAGTAAATAATGGCAAGGGAAAAAAAAACTTGTACTGTAAGCTTCCTAACCTTGGGTTTGCAAAGTCCATGAGCACACCATTTTTTTCCCAAAAGAAATCAATACGTGGAATGCCCTCAGCTTGACATATCAACTCGGCTGTACTGGTGGCATCTCCTCTACTTGCAACCTTCCTCCATTGCACTCCTTTCTGAATCTCTGGGTTAACTGCACAAAACCAGAAAGACATGGTGTTATTTACATCACCAGTGAAACATTAGGACACACCTCCTTCAAAGGGGTTTCTTTATTTCTCTTGTAAATAATGCTGAAGACATCCAAACCATGGGAAGACCACAATAAACAAAAAAGTGATAAACAACCCAGAAGATGTTTCATATTTGTCCAAGGCAGCCACATTTAGCTTCGATGACAGCTTTGCACACTCATGGTATTTTCTCAGCACATTCATGAGTCACTTGGAATGGTTCTTATTTCACAGATCCCCAGTTGCTGAGGCTGGTAATTCTATTAAATCTATTTTCCGCAGGAGAGGTCTTCACATTTCATGGGACAGTCCTTGAGGTTTTTCAGATTGATTGACATGAGTAATGCACTGTTTGCACTTCTTACGATAGTATGGATTTGTACAGTAGTTGTAGTAGCACTGACAGGGCTATTGACTCCATACCCATCCTGCCAAAACAACTGATGGTCTAGGGCACATTAAGAAGGTAAGAAATGCTCTTGAAAAGGCACATTAAAATTATTAAAAACTTCCTTATGACTTCCTCATGAATTTGATGAGTGTGCAGAGCCGTCATCAAATGTTTTCCAGGTTGTGTTAAAAGTGCAGTCGACAATGCTGGCAAACTAGCTAGTAGTCCATGGTTTGTTACGGTCTGTGGTACATGATTAGACAGGTGACCTGACGTCAACACAATCGCATTTGTGCATGAGCTCATGAACTCACTCACAGGTGAAAACAGTCCGAACGGTAGCGACTATGGAGCTAGCAACTGTAGCTTTTGGCTTATGTAACCATGGGATGACTGAGAAGAGACAGCCTGCATTTCAGATTCCTTCAACATCTGGTACAGGTCATAAAAGAACAGACAAACTACAGACATGTTGATTGGCAGGTCGCCTCTTAAGTCATTTATACCGGTCCACTACAAACGATCGGCTACTAGCTAGTTTGCCAGCATCATAGACAGCGCCACATAAATCCATATTTGTTATGAGTATGGATGTCTTCAGTATTAATGTCCAATGCTGAAAAATAATCAAAACAGAGAAAAACCACTATAGGAGAAGGTATGTCCAAACTGGTAGCGTCTGGTAGTGTATACAGAAATAAAGTCAAAACAGTATGAATGCACACATATTTATCAACAAGTGCATGCTCTCAGAATATACATAAGCACTCACACTGTACTACCAGCTGCACATCTGCGCTGGCAGAAGGTCCTATGCCATTATTAACTATGCACTGGTACAGGCCTGCATGTGCACGAGTCACATCGTGGATGGTCAGAAGGCCTGATTCATCTTCCTGGATTTCCTCTCCTATCTCCACCTCCCCTTCTCCCTGCGGAAGACAAAGTGAGGGGGAGACAGTCGGGGACAACCGCTATCCCTCAACACCCTTGCACCTTTTCCTGGAGTTAGGGAGCTGTGTGAGAGTAAAGCTGGTAGACAGTGAGGGAGAACTGGGCAGGAAACTATCAGGGCCTGAGGTGCAGGGATGGAAAGGGCATCTGGGGAATGAGGTCTGAGGACAGAGAAAGATAATGCCAAGGGTTAGAGAATCACAAGGAAAGAGAAAAGGTGGGGCTGCACAGGTTAAATGCGGATACGCATTACTGCCGGGGGCGGGATAGACTGAAGAAGGCATCAGTAGACACAGAGACCATGGTGCATTGACGAATGTGCCCTTTAGTCACGCAGCAGTAATGAAAGCTATTTTTCTGGATTTGGACCGAGTGCAAAGCAGGGAGAGGCGGGGTAGAAGAATAGTTAGAGTCAGTGAAATATGGTGCATTGGTGCATTTAGAAAGGCCAGTGATAAACGGAAAGAATAACTAGAATAACAGAAACAAAGTCAGGTAAAAGAAAGCTAATTCAGAAGATGTCTGTTTCTCTTTGGGTGTACATGTGAGTGTGTGTGTATGTGCAGCACTCACCAGCCATTTCCAAGAGAACATGTCAGATATTATGGGGTTAGCATTTGCTACACATATCAGGTCTGCTGTTTCCCCAAGGTTCACATACACAGGGTCTTTCTCTGCCTTAACACTGGGAGCATCTGGGAGTGTATGAAACAGGGACAAAACTAAGAAGGAAGCAAAGGTTAAGATGCCAACCTGGGACAAATCATTTGCCAAGCCATTAAACAGGCATTCCACATTGTTGTAATTACTCTTCCACTCATTTGCTTTTGAACTTGTTCATAACTTTGATCTAATTGGCCTCCGTGTTTCAGATACATTAACCTCACTGTATGCTGGAGTATTGCAAATGTTTTTGTGGACCAGCCTAAGAATAGGTCATCCTTGTACTTGTCATTTCAAATCATCTCGCCCCACCCCACCAGGTTCTAGCAGCATGGCTCCTCTTCTTGTCTTTATTCAACTCTGCAAACTTTTTATGCATCCCGTGGGTGCCGTCTCCTCACAACAATAAGACCATTAGTGCCTACTTGTCTAAACCTATGTTCACACTCAAAGAACAGTGGTGGAAAACACTAGAGAGACACACACCTCTGGGTTGGTGGAATCCAAACATGTTGGCCTGCTAACCAAGACCGACATTGTTAAGTGGGCTACACTGCCACCCATAAAAGCTACTACAATCCTCCATACATAATGAATATCTACAACTGTCAAGCCCAGTCAGATCAGGCGGCAGAATCCATTAGGCTGTACCATGGGCTTTGGTGAAACAGACAGACCTACATTTTCAACACTTCCATTATTAAATCATCACTGTAGGGGCAGGGGACCTGGAGCTTGAGGCTGGGCCTGGAGCAGCTGTGGAGGTCCGTGGTCTGCATGGACGCCTAATGAATGAGGCATGTTTTGGTGGGTAGAGGCTGAAAGTCAATGCTGTTGCCTGGTTGCATCTGAGTGTGTATGAATTTACTTGTGGTTGTGATAGTTTGAGGTCTTAGACAGAAACATGCACTAGTGGTTTACATATATGCCAACAATAATTTATACTTAAAGGAAAAATACCGGTATCAGTGTGTACCCACAAGTGTATAGTTTTATGTGTAATCATTTATTTTTATGCTTACATACAGCCTTGCACTTCAAACTTGACATAATCAGAATATGTGTGTGGGTTCGTGTATTTGTGTGCATGCACTTACACTGTACATCCAGCATGATGGAGGTATGGCTGACACCTTCTTCATTTGTACACTCAATATTATAAATCCCGGCTTCTTTCCTCGTCACATTCTCAATCAGGAGGGTGAACTCATCTGGCCACTGGAAGCGTAGATCCCTCTCTGCAGAAATATCACACACATACACACACAGTCACACATGCACACATGCAAACCAATGGTAAATTAAGCATTCATTACACGCTCATCAACTGCATGTCCTCTGGCCACTGGTCTCTAAGTGACATCTAATCCTGCATTATTGATTGGCCTGGCTGGATTCCCACATCAAGCCAACAATAGGCTGAGCGAGAGACACCTTCTGCACTACAGCACTCTAAATGTAATAGGTGGGTTTCCACATTCAGGATATAGTAATTTTATGTCAGACTCTGCGTATGATGGAGCAAACAGAGTTAACAGAGAAAGAGAGTGGGTGCAGGAGGGCCCTGCTGACACCGGCCTGGAGGAGAAGCCAGCTTTAGAATCGTTGTGTTGTATTCAGAGAGACAGCAATCCTCATTTAGACTGCATACATTAGAGCTATAATGAGAATCACATTTGGCAGGGTCCTATGCTGGCTAACCTGCCATGTTTTATTCAGACCCTGAATGGCAGAGCTGAGTGCTTACTTGCTGGCTCAGCTCAACCAGGACCTGGTTTATAGAGCCATCACATAGCCCTAGATCACCTTTGACCAGCTTCTCCCTGTGGTGCTGCCAAATGCAGGAAACCTCCTCAGGGTTCGCTGAGCCCAGCAGTGGGAGAGATGCCATGCCATCCTCGACCACCTGGACCTGCGTTGGCTGATCTGGACTAAATTCTGGTGGGTCTGACATGGAAAAAGAACATGAATACAGTTAAGTTGGATTTTAACCAAAAATGAAGGCGCAAAATCACAAACGCAAACTTGGGCCTACAGAATACCAAAAAGAAGTGAGGGAGAACATGAAGAAACACAAAATATGTTGAACATAAAAAGCAGCAAGATGCTAATGAGAGTCAAACTAGTAGAAAGTTGACATCCCACCAATAATTCCAAATCTAACCAACTTCACACACTTTGACGATGGGGGAGTAAGGCAATGCGGGAGGGAGAGGGACAGGCATTAAAATGACGAGTGACAGTACTGTTGTCCAACTGCAGCTCTACACAAACACACAGTGACATTCCTTCATGCTCATACACAGTACCAGGCTTTGAAGCGGTGGCTGGCTTCTGCCTGTGAAATGGCATCAAAGACAAACATGGCCAGGCAGCAAAGCAAATGCACAATTAGGACACACTGCCGCAGAGCTCAGCAGACCCACAAATCACAACAAAAGGTTTCCAGTAAACAAAAAAAAAAACGACACATACACAAACTGTACACTGACATTTCTGTGCAGGAGTACACCAACGAAGCAGTGAACATCTGCACCATTATAGATCATCATTATGCATCGTTTAAGATTTATGCGAACCACAACTCTTGGTCATTTGCCAAAAAGAAAATAAACCCAAGAAAACCAAGAAAGAGAAATAAGACATAATCCACGTCTACTTACACAGCACATTGAGTTTGAAGAATGTTTTGGCTCCCTCAGGTAGTTCAGCGCTGTATGACTGGCAAATGACCCTCTGATTGTGATGCTGTGAACTCATATTCAGTGATAGAGAACTGCTCACTGAAAACCCACCATACACTGCCTTCTGGTGTGGCTGATCCACTCCCTGGAGCCTAGGGCACAAATCCCATCCAGCAGGTCTAATTAACAGGGGACTTAAGAGTTTAACAACCAAACATACACATTGCCATATTTAACTGGATAAATATCATTCATTCAGATGGGTTTTGACAGTGAATTGCCAAACCGGAGAGGCCCCAGGCTCCAGGAGATGTTGGCTTTGGGGTTGCTGCTTCCAGACTCGCACTCCAAAGTTATCATCTGGCCCCGATGGAGCTGCTCATCTTTGGCAGTGATCTTCATGTTTATTGCTGGAACTGGGGAACAGCAGTGCAAACAGGAAAAATACTATTGTAAATTACAGAAGATATTAAGTTGGAGAATATAAAATTGAACAACTGTGTGGAGTATTTTGTGGAATTTTTTTCTTTTTTTCAGCAGATTCCTATAATAAAGTACATAGGGTGTACTTATGTTGTATCCAGTAACTCACACAGTACTTTCAGCTTAGCTTGGGCTGAAATTGTCATCTTTGCCTCATTTGTAGCGTCACAACGATATGTGGCCATGTTGTCACTCGCAGACAGGACCAGAACCAGCTCTCGAGCCACACCCTTATCAAAAGACATCTGCTTCAGTGCATTTGACACAGGTCTTCCATTCTGTAACAGGATAAAGAGCGTGATTGTATGTACATCATCTGGATGTACTAGAAGATAAAACAGACAAATTTAAACATGTTAACCTTGAACCAAGATACAGTCCCAGGTGGATTCCCTCCACTTGAGAAACAGGTAAGACGGACTTTGGTCCCAGAGTGGAGAGGGACACCTTGAGGAGGAGCATCAAGCCATACCTTTTGAGGGGGGTCTGTTGAAGAACCAACAACACTTGAATGCTCTTTTAAAATATTTATTTTTGTTAGTATTCTTATTTAGAACAATCCTTGACCTAGAGTTTAGACCAGCTGAGACTGCCTTTATTAAAAATCAGCTTCGTTCTGTATAACACAAGATGGAAATAAGGTGTTCATTTTTTTCTCAAGAGATACTTGAAAAAAATGTAGTCTTTAATATTTAAGAAATCACTGTCCCTTAATAAAACATCACTTTCCTTGGTGATGATTACACTCAGTCAAATGTAAAGAAACTGGACTTATATTCACTCACAATAGATAGAGATTTCAGCAACCTGGGTCTTGGAGACTTTTGTGCCCTTGTTGAAAGCCACACAGGTGAGCTTCATCCCATCATCCTCCCTCGAGGCCCGGTGGGTCATGTTGGACATGGTTGTCATCCCACCATTTCCTCCCTGCAGACAACAAAACACACATACCAATTCAGTTGGGGGACAGACAGGTTGGTCCCTGGCATTTTTTACGCTCAGAAGACAAAAAAACTGAGAAAAACAACCCACATTGGAGCGTCTTGGTAAATACAGATGGCAAATTAGTTGCTGTAATAACTGATATTGTGCATGGTCTATGATAAATAAACATATTCATCTGACTCGAGTCATTTTGCACCTGCCTGACAGTGGTCATGCCTATGCAGCACATCTGGTTATTAAAGTTATTATTGTGGTGATTACTGTAAAAGCCACAGTCTGAAAGACTAACAAAGATGGTGGACAGGAGCGTCAGTCTTCATTAACCCCACACTGTTTCAGATGCATTAAAGCTCACACACAGCACACCGAGTGCCTTGTGTAAGATCAAATGAAAATGCTGCTGCCAGATGAATAAAGAGCGTGTTTAATAATGCTCATCTTCTGTGTCAGCTTTTATTCACTTTGATCTTATTAGCATACACAAAAGAGAAGAAGAGCAGCAGAATAGTCTTTGTGGAATCTGCTACTGATTCATTTGCAAAGACCTATTCAGAGATTTCTCATGGCCATACCTTTGTCCTGGGGGTGTACATGAGGTCAAGTTTCATATTGTAGATTTTGATATTGGTTATTTAAAGGAAAGTATTTTTTATAATCTTCTATTTGTACCCTAAATCAAAAGCTTTTAGTCTGAGATTACAAAAGCAAAACAAAAACATGCACCTCTACAGAATCACTGGATCACTGTATAGAGCAGTATGTATACATTACTATACCTCCACCTGAAGAAGACTGAATATAAGTTCTGTACAACCTGTAAGTGTTGTAAACCGACCTCTTCATTAGTGGCAGTGGAGTTTAGCTCCACGTTGCCCAGCCACCAGCGAATCTGAACGGGGGGATTACTTGACGTGGAGCAGCAGCTCAGGTTCAACTCTTGCCCCTCAATGGCTGTGAAGGAACCCTGCAGCATCACCTCCGCAGGATCAACTGGTTTGCATTTACACATACACAGGTACACATACAAAGGGAAGTCAGTAAAAATATCACCCTGTGAATAGAACATTCAACAGCTACCTATTCTGATCACAGTGACAGCACAACTATTTTTGGATGTGAAACATAGAGCGGTATCAAGGGTGAGAAGAAAAATCGCTTTGAGTGGCAACATGTTTTCTCAAGAGGTTTTCAACGTGGTTTCTAAAGTCTGCTTCGGTTTAACAACGGGGAGACAGGATACAATAGCTGTAGGAAAAGTGATGCAGCTGCACAGAGCCTTTGGGGGGGACACAAAGGCTGGGGACTAAGCTGGCAGACATGGCAAGGGAGGGATCATGTATGTAGATTGTATGTGTGTTTGTGTCTATAACATACTAGGTTTAAAATGGGATGCTTTTTTGCAAGCCACACATAATACACAATTGTTGAAATTACACAGGTGCTGTAGGGTAAAGGAGACCTATTCTTAATACACCAGTGAGACTTTTTTGTGCCCTCTGGCTTCTGCCAATGCCTAAAGCACAGTCAGGCAGTCGGCAGCTCATATTCAACACTCCTGAATGGATGACTGTGAGGCAAGCACCGGGGCCTGTTGGGGGCCTAGCAAGGAAAGGCTTCATCCAACTTTTTGTGGCAAGAAATAAAAACAGAACTAATTGAATTGAAAGTATATTCAGATAGTGTAGGTGCATCAATCAGCAAAGAACATTTAATGCTTTGAACTACATTGTCTGGCTCTGTAGTGGAAATCAGGCTATTGTTGGACTCAATACACCAGAGGTGGTGAATATTAATTCTGTATTTGTTTTATTGTTGCTGAAACAAACATTTTACATTCAGAGAAAAAAAATATACTCTATTAACTACGGGCGTTACTCTTGCATAATGTGCAGGCTTTACTGCCTTAGGAGTGTGCATTAAAGCTATTCAGCTAAATTAGTCTAACTCCTATGAAAGAGCATTCTGTGATACTAATCCAGATGCAGCAGGAAATATGAGCTTCAGCTATAATAACCATTAGTTTCATTAATGATATTAGCATTACAATTTATGCTGGGACAGCAAAAGAATTGGTTTTGGAGTTAAGACTCTTATTATATTCATCTGCTTCGTGTCTATATCCTTAATAATCCATTGCTGCAAGTCCTGCTGGCATTTTATGCAAGAGCCAACCTCCACAGCTGGTGATGAAGCCAGTGTTAAGGTATTGTGAAATGCAGGTCCATTGATGGTCATTTGATGCTGACTTATAAAAAAGTACTAGTTCCAATTTACTCCCATAAAAAAAGTGTTTTTTTTATAGTGTCAATATTACTCAGAATAAAGGCCTGCTTCATTAAAAAGCTACCAAATGAAATCAAAGGTTTTTTTTAAGCAAACATGGACTCAGATAAACAAAGCAATGTCTGTGAGACATTTCAGGCAGACAACTTGAGCTGTTCTGCTGCATTCTCTCTCACTCCAGACTCTCCATGTGCTGAACAAACTTGCTAATTTGAGGCTCTGTTTAAAATGCAGCTCTTCTTCTGACACACCTATGCTGCTACTGCCAGTACTTTAAACGTACTCTCCAGCTCAGCATCCATCTGTGGGTTCCACAGGGGGAAAGACATTTATTCATCACTCATCAGTTCCTACAGTACATGTAAACATATCAGTGAGGAGTGATGAGCTCACTGCCTATATACCTGTACAAAAATTTTCATTTTCCTACACCAATTTTGCTGGAGCCAATCCCAGGTGATTTTTTATCGCAGGGCTGACACATAGAGACAGACAACCATTCACACTCACATTCATGCCTATGGACAATTTAGAGTGACCAATTCACCTCATCCCTAGTGCATGTTTTCGGTTGTGGGAGGAAGCCGGAGAACCTGGAGAGAACCCATGCAGACATGGGGAGAACATACAAACTCCACACAGAAAGGCCCCACCACCTGGTGTTGGGATCGAACCCAGGACCTTCTAGCTGCTAGAATGCTACCCACTGCAACACCATGTTGCCTCATTTTGAACATGTCAAGGTCATATTTAGTATTTACATTTTATTTATAGTTCTTTGTTATTGTGTTGAGTATAATCTAAGGATGTCGGTGAATTTTTTTTTAACATAGAGGTGAGCTAGGCTGATAATTAGTGATTATACATTGCACAGTGTTAGGCTTTAGTTTAAGTTAAGTACAGCACTTGATAGCACTTGGCAATGTTTAACAAAATATTTGCTAGTTAGCATTGTAACTGGTGCTTTTGGTAAATAAGCTTATAGTGCTAACATGGCAAGTTTCCAGAGCGTTAAAGAACATACCCTGAACTCCTTATACTGAAAGTCCTGGCTCCAGGCACAATACATAAACCACAAATCTGGTTTCAAATAGATCTGATGCAAACCAGTGTGTGATGTCATGCCTTTCTACAGCCATCATTGCAGTGAACTCAATCGATGGGTGTATGCGAGTAAGTGCATGTGTTACGTGGTACTGAGCATTATTTTCACTTACAGAATACAGTGATTTGGTGGCTGATAGAAAGTGGGAATGCAGACATGAGATTCATGCTTTCACAGCACAGAACAGCTTGATTATCAGCTGGGGTGATTCTCAGACTGAGGACACTTCTGGACTTCTGTGCCACAGCATCTTCTTCCCACATCTTGGACACAACTTCTCCATTCTGACACACATGAACACATATAAGTCAGAAAAATACAGCATATACAACAAATGTTTGAGCAGTTACACAATAGTGTAGTCACAGAAGACAGGATACCTTCACTGCTGTTAAACTAAAACTGATCATTTTCTTTGTGTCCCATGAAATTGCAAAACTTCCTTAGCAGATGGTACAGACAATATACCTTGGTCCACTGAAGCATGGCCAGGGGGTTTCCAAAATGAGACACACACTCCAGTATGAGGATTGTTCCTGCTCTGACTTCTTGTCTGTCCAGACCCAAAATAACCGGAGGCTGAGGTTGAACTGGCAGGAACCAAGAGACACAAATAAAAATGGACTTGACAAAGGAGAATGGCATACAGGGTGACAGAAAACTGAAGAAATAAAGATGAAGGAGGAAAAAGAATGTAATAACTCAAGCAGAGAGGGGAATGGAGTGACCATCAATAGGATAACATAAAAAAGAAACTGCATTGCCATGAGAGCACTCTTGGCAATTGAGCAGGAAGCATCCCTATTTGTTGAGATGCAGCCAATAAATTGGGCACATTCAACATGACTGTGGGATAAGAGGTCCAGATCTGATGAAAGCATTAAGTATTAAGGGAGCAGTGAGTTGGATCCAGTCCATAAAGCAAAATAACAGATGTTCAAACAGTAATAAGGCAACGTGAAATATGAATAAATTACAGCCTCCTTGAATAAAATATATGCAGTAAAATAAATTAGAGGAGGACGGGCCTTTGTTATTGCTGCAATCAGTTTCAGAGAGCAGGCTGCAGACCCTGGGCCAGCGTGACAAATTGCCACCTTGCTAACAATCTGGCTGGCTGAAAATGGCCACCGCGCTGGCTTTGATGGGCTGGCATGCTGAGTAAGACTGCAGCGGTGGTCCCAAGTTCTGCAACATTAGCACTTAGCACAGAGCCCTGTTGTTTAATACAGAGCGGAGAGATAGAGAGGAAAGGAGGAGTGCTCACAGTTATTGGTGATTGTTAAAACAGCAGCAGCACCTAATGTGGAGGAGTATGAATAGAGACAACATTAAGGTGTCTAGTCAGCCTGTGGATAATACAGCAGCGGAGAGGGGGGGAACAGTCAGCAGTCAGAAGTGTCAGCAGTCCTGCTCCACTTTAATCAGCAACATGATTTAGACCTGGGAGGAGCAGGTGGGGAGACTCACAGGCTTAAACAATCAATTACTTTACCTGATCAACAGAGCAGAAACTACTAAACCTGTGGTACAATAAGTAGTAACCTATCACACTGTTTGTACAATCAACAACAAGAGCTTTCATTATTGTATTGCAAGACGAGTAAATAGGGAAGCCAACAACAGTGAGACATGTATGTCAACTTACCTTTGGGTGCTGCAGTAACAATTTTATTATCATAATGTCACACGGTTTGTTATAATAACATGAAAAAAAACACAACAGAAACTGGCTCCCTCCTGTCTCAGAGGATTCTAAATTTAAATTGAGCTGATTAGCACAAAAGTTGGTGCTTTATGTTTGGAGAATTCATTATTATTAGCAGTGGTGGCTGTAACCCCCTGTATCAGTTTAAAAATCAGCACTTGAAGCTTCACCGATATAATCTCAGTTCATCTAATAATTGGTTTGTGTGTTTTGATTAACATTAGGGAAATGAGACTATGGGTGTAAATATACTTAATGACTCTGCATAGAATAGTGCATCTCATCTAAAATAATTCAATTTTGATTGCAGCACTGGTGCATGACTGTGCCCTGCCACAGCATCTGAAATAGACATTGCTTTTAAGTGACAGCAGTCTAGACCTTCTACTGTGATCATATCAATCCCAAACCACCAGGGGCAGCCTTGTGAACTGGAGGCAGCCATCCTCATGTTTTCTTGAAGTAGGTGTGAGTTTGCCTTCAGGTTGAATGTTTCTCCTTGGACCACTAACACAGACTGAGTGCACAAGGCCAGATACCCTTGGGCCTCCCTTAGGTTGGGTTCCTGTGTGTTTGTGTTTTCACGTTGGTGTGCATCTGAAAGAAATGGGTTGGTTGTCAGCTTACAGATCGACTGAGACACTCACAGTACACGCTCATGGTCATTGTGGTCTCCACAGGCTTAAAATGGGCGGGGTTCTTGGCCTGACATGTCAGCTGTCTCCTGTTGTCAGAACTCAGGGCTGTGACCCTTTGCAGGGTGACGGGAAGAAGAACAGGAGAGGATAAAAGAAAGTTTATATGGAATAAATCAGACTGTTGACGATAAGGGCATGGTGCAACACTTGCACTTTATGAATGTACTGTATTTTAAAGTTTCAATACTTAACATATGTAGACAAATGTGAACATCTTCCATGTCTGTGTCACATGCTGTGCACTGATGTCTGTGTAAAGCGCTTCAGTCAGATTTTCAGTGAAATTCTTCATGCTTGCTCCGGAATGTGTCAATGAACATGTTTACATGCACATTCCTAATTGCTTCATAATTTGGACACTTTTCTGAATTTGAAAGTTATCATGTACAAGCTTAATTCCAAAAAAGTTGGCACTAAATTCAGGCAAAATGGAAAACTGTGCGATGATTTCCAGTAGAGAATCATGTTTTTAATGCAGTGCTGCCTGAGGACGAAGATCACAAGCATCAAATTATGGCCTTTGGCCTTCCTCCAGATCCTCTGAATCTTGTCACGATATTATACAATATAAATGCCGGGATCTTCAAAATCTTTTACATTGAGGAGCATTTTTCTAAAAAATTGTTTCACAATTTTTACCAGGTGAACCTCTGCCCATCTTTACTTCTGAGAGGCTCTGCTTCTCTAAAATTCTCCTTCTATACCCAGTCATGTGCCAGATTTGTGCCAGTTACTTTTCCAGCCTTGTGTTGCACATTTCAACTTTTTGAACATGTGTTACTGGCATAAAATTCAAAATAAGATATTTTCCACAAAATCATAAAATGTCTTAGTTTTGTGTTCTACTGGGAATAAAATATGGGTTTATTTGCAAACCATTGCATCCAGTTTTTATTTATCTTTTATTTAAATCCAAACTTTTTTGGAATTGGGGTTGTAAATAGCATAGTCTCTGTGTGTGTATTATTTTCCAAAATGGACCATTTTCTGATTCTGACATGAGAGACTTTCTGATAATATTTCAGTTATATAAAGATTCTTTGAATATGTACACATTACATTTAGTTTTGGCATGTTTTACAACAGATTGCAGTACACAACAATATTTAAGATCATCTGGGGAAAAGACAAATATCCTGTAGAGATGAGCGCTGCATTAATGTCTTGTCAGAAGGAGAAACACACACTAGACATACTTTTAAACCTTTTCACAGAAGAGATGGGTTTATGGATATAACCAAATACTGTACTGCAAAGTGTTCAAGACGATGTCACAGCAGAAGGAATGAAAGAGGAAGGGTACCATACAGTGTCATCATTGGAGCCTTTTGAAAAAAAAAAGCAATTTTTTATGCATGGTACAATTTTCATTTTAATAATCCAAGAAAATGTCTTATTAAAAGTTATATCTTTTTCAGAGTAATGGCAAAAGATTTACAGTGGGAGCTACTGTTAACTTAGGAATCAAGTGTTCAAAGTTCAAAAAATGCACAACACGCTCCAACACTAAGTTCATGTAAGTGCACGAGAAAAATCATACATATTGCACATTTAAATGCTCCACGAAACCACTCTTATAGTGACCTAGCGATGCATCAGGTCTACTCTGAGCTTAGTTTACTTTTTCAGTTTATATCTTCTACATCAAATTACAGTACAATGTCAACTGTAACAATCACACATGGCCCACTACTGTGTATGCTCACTGTGAATATGAAGGAGCATCAATATTATTTAAGACCTTGGCTGTTCTGCAATAGAGCTGAACAACACTGCAGCTCCTCACTACCAATGTTATCTCAGGATATGACAAGAGGTTATTATCTTTGACACAGAGGAGACAAGTGGGATAATAGGTAATCTATGGCCCTGTTTAATGTATAGGCACCTGGCGAACCCGCAAGGATCGGATCTGTCTCGCTGCTGGAATGTAATTTTGTGCATTTGACAGAAGCTAATTCAATTGCACAGTGCCAAGAAACAGTTTGCTGTGTACAGAAATTCATTGTACTCGCTAAGACAGAGGAGACAAGTGGGATAATAGGTAATCTATGGCCCTGTTTAATGTATAGGCACCTGGCGAACCCGCAAGGATC